>JAEMWC010001511.1:67500-144866 GCA_016490735.1 Pachyseris speciosa
ATTTGCAGAAGACGTTCTCTGACAAGAGATCTAAGCTGGTGCTGTTTTCGCACACGACCGGCAAGGCCTTGCCGGGTATGTATTCTGTATCTAGCCTGCTTCTTCAGGGTTTCGCCTAAGAACGTCTGACAGTAAGTACTGGAACTTTTTATAAAAGCAATTATTTCCTTGTTTATAATGGGTTTTTTCAGCAGGGTGTTTTGAGGTGGTTGGATAACGGTTGATCTTACTGTGAATAAACAAGTTTGAAATAAACCTCTTGTGCGCGTTGTGTTACCAGTAAAAGAAATACTCGCTGTTTACACAGTATAATTAGGCTACGAACCAAAAATCATAGGTACGTTGTGAATTGGAGGTAGCCTCTGGAAAACAAAAGTGAAAGGTAAATTCCCCCAATGAGTAGTTTTAGGACGTGCCTAATCGTATGACTTCCTGGTGCCAAGTTTAAAATATCGCGTGATGTAGTCATCGCACTTTGATCGAAAGATATGTAAACGAGTTCCGCTTTCAGGTCTACTTTCTACCGATCTCATCGCGAGTGCAGTGGCGTGGTCTGATTCTGCCATTTTTTGTTGGTATCCTTTGGAATTAAAGTCCGATAAAGTGGTGAGTGAGCTGGAATTCAACATTCTGAGAACTGTGATACAAATCATGACTGATCATTCGATTTACCGTAGCTGTGTGTCTTTTTCCGTGTGTGTATTATAGTAGAGATGTTAGGACTTGCTCTTTCTCCGAATGGTCTCCAACTCGTTGGTTTGAAATCGGTTCTGTTTAATTGGAAATAAGGTTTTGATAAGATTTGGTTCATATCTCTCTAGATCTATCGCTTCCAGTTTAATGATCGGTCGTAGGACCAAGTACAGTATCGCAGATCCGATTTCTTCAGTGGCCATCGATTCCAGAAATGTTTTTAGATGGAATGACATTATATTCGATTAACTTTGAAAACTGTTAACTAAGGACTTTTTGGCAAGAACAGTGTTTTAAAGAAAGAGCCAATAAGTCATTTACAAATCACTGCAAACCCATAATGAATTGTGATCGGCTAAAGAGATATACATGCTCTGAAGAGTTGCATGGGACATAAAAGCGACCTTAACTGCTAACCTCAACTTCATGTTGTGAATTTTCACAGGTTGCAGAATCTCCTTTCTTGCAAGAGGACAAAGACAAAGTCTGTAACGAATATCATTTCAGGACAAGACGGGTGAGTAACTTCAGTTAAGAGTGATCGGTGAAAAGAAACCATGAACCCTTGTTCCGTGCATCTCAGTTGAATCTGCTACTTACTGGCAATGCTGCCACAGTACTTCCTAGTTACTCGGTTTCGTTTTCGATCAGTGCTACAAATCATCTTGGTATATCGCCTGTTTGGTTTCTTGTGTAATTTGACAGTAACCTTTCGATAAGATCTTAGTTGAAGAATTGATGCAGTAGTACCTAAAACATAATACAGTTTTTTTATTGATTGAATTGCTTTTCAAGTACTGATCACTAAACCTAACCCCGCAACTTGTTGAATAGATACCCGATTTTAGTCACAATGCAACTTTCACGTATCGATTGTTTATGTGTGTCTCTACGTTTATTTGTCTGTTGTTTTCCCTTACTCACTTATTGAAGACACTTCTTTATGGACTTTGACATTGATTTCTTGTACTCAGCAAATCAGACATCCTCAATAAATGTGAACTCCCTCAACGTTCAATGCAGGGTTTTTCAAAGTACTTAAGTCTATTTTCTTATCACGTTTTATATGCTACACTATCGACTGATCGCTTATACTGTTTTAAAATTTGCGCAAAACGTTTGTATCAGATGCAATTGATATAGCTCTCTAATTAATTTGTTGCTCTGGGCTAAAACCTAAAACTCCACTCATATTCAGCCATAGGTGCTCTTACACATGAACGACGATTACGGCTTGCTTTGATTATCAGGAGCTCTCAAGACTCACATCAGTTTGATTTGGCGGGGACTCTTTCGCGTGAGAAATCAGGATGAAATTGTGATCAAAACTTGAATTTTCTTCTATGAAATTTGCCACCACTGGGAAACTAATTCCTTTTCTTTCAGAGAGGCAACGCTGTCGTTTGAAGCGCAAAATATGACCAGATAGCATTTTCGGAAAGTAGACAATCTCTCGGAAATTGGAAGAGTAAAGTGTGTTTTCCCTAAACATTTCTGTGACTTAAATTGTTTTCTAAAGAAGCCTAACAACAATTACAAGTGTTGACATTAAAAGTGTAGCATGGTTTCAGTTTCCAAGTGGAAACTGAGAGGCAACGCTGTCGTTTGAAGTGCAAAATATGACCAGATAGCAATTTCGGAAAGTAGACAATTGTAATATCTCGGAAATTGGAAGAGTAAAGTGTGTTTTCCCTAAACATTTCTGTGACTTAAATTGTTTGCTAAAGAAGCCTAACAACAATTACAAGTGTTGACATTAAAAGTGTAGCATGGTTTCAGTTTCCAAGTGGAAACTGAGAGGCAACGCTGTCGTTTGAAGTGCAAAATATGACCAGATAGCAATTTCGGAAAGTAGACAATTGTAATATCTCGGAAATTGGAAGAGTAAAGTGTGTTTTCCCTAAACATTTCTGTGACTTAAATTGTTTGCTAAAGAAGCCTAACAACAATTACAAGTGTTGACAGTAAAAGTGTAGCATGGTTTCAGTTTCCAAGTGGAAAGACGCGCTTTAATGATTTCTTTCACGAAGGGAAAACTTAATGTTTATGTTTAATGTAATTTGTTGGCCAAGCAAAATAAAATTAGTATGCTGCATTGAAATGGAGTAGATTATGTAAAAAAATAAACCGGTAAATTCGCTATGGATAAGCTTACTTACGAAAATGTACATGTAGGTTTGTCCTCCTCTTATCACTTAGGGTGTGAAGTTGAAATAATCGTGCCTTATCTCTACAATTATATTTTATTTTGATCAAGCAAAGGATAGCCGGAAGCGACATATGTATTCATTTTCCCTTCCCAATCTCCCAATCTCTTCGATCCTGGCATCTTCTGTCGGTTTCTGTTGAAAGTAAGGTTTTGCCAAAGTGGTGACTAATAAAGTGTACTGAAGTAACGTTCTTGGAACAATGAGTCATAATTAAGCATTGTTCATCCAAAATACTACAACAGTGTATTGTTTTCTCGTGTGTGTAGTAGCTAGAGCTTTAACACCTTGCTCATTCCGTCCGACAGAGTGTGTGGCTTAAGATCACCTCTGGTCAACTGAATGAAAATCATGCTTTGATAGAAATGTGGATTATACGTACCTCTTTAGAGTGATTGCGTCAAGAGCTCTGAGTAATCATTCCTGGTACGCCCAAGTTTTATGTACTAATGTTTAATAAGTGAGCAGGAGTATTTTATCAAGTTTAAAACACGAGGCGCAGCCGAGTGTTTTAGGACTTGATAAAACACGAATTGCGGATTTCTCTTGAACGGTTTAAAAAGCTTTACTGTAGATCTATCCATTCTTTAATACACTAAAATTTCGATTTTGGGTTATTTTGCCAAGAAAATCGGATGTAAAATTTAGCCGTGTCTCTATCAGATATAAAGACACTCATTAAAAATAAATTTCTTTTCTATTTTTTTCATCAATTATTAATGTGTTTTTTAAAAACAATTCAACGCTTGTCGGAAACCGTGAAGCGTAATTTCAGTTAATTAATGTCAATACGTTGATGGTTTGTGGGATACAAGAGGGCTGGCTGCACGGTTGCCACTAAAAAGCACAAGTGTTGGCAGTGAATTTGTAGCATTCGGCTATAGTAAGTCATTGTTGTCCTGGAAAAATTTTCATGCAGCTTTAATATAATCAAGTGAGTCTATATTCAACATTTTGCTTGTGACACGGCGTAATAGCCGTGGAAAGCCTTTAAAGACAATTTTGGGGTATTTGAAACTAGTTTGTTGAATTAACTGCGAATTGATGTTTTTTTTAAGAGTAAACGAGCTTGGTCTAGCTGGCTGCCAGGACGTTTGGATATTTTATTTCAAGAAGTTTTCAAACCGTAAGTGTACTGTAAACCTTCGCGGATCTAATTTTTCAAACTTCATGTTGAATTTTCAGCTCTTTCGGTTAGACGAAAGATTAATGTAGCAACTTGAAAAAGAAAATTTGGATAATGTGTAAACAAAGGATAGGCGAGAAAGACGGCTAAAAGAATGATTTTATGGAGCAGTTGCTAAATAGCTAAAGGTGTCGAAATCAGGTAATTCCAACAAGGGATCACATTCAAAGCAGGGTTGGCGCTGTGGCGAGAGCGTTCGCCTTCCACCAGTGTTTCCCGGGTTCGATTCCCGGTGTTAAAGCCAAACAAACAATAAACAACTGAGCCGCGGTTTTACGATGAATTAGCTTTCCCGCGGGAACGTCAGTGTATTCTGCCATACGTTTTGCTGGCTTTGTTCAGAATTTATCTTTTAATCAAGCGGTGAGTGATAAGCTGAACGTTAATGTTCATATAACAGTGGAAGTCGTGGCTGATCATGGAAAATACAGTTGTGTGTTATTTTTGTTGTGTATGTTGTAGTGGTGTTAGGACTTGCTCGTTGTTCGAATGGTCTCCAACACTTTGGTTTAAAATCATTCATGGTCCAATGATCCATTTTCTCTTGTGTTTGTTTTAAGTTGGTTCTCACCTCTCTTTAGTATCAATCACTACCGCTTATAGGACCAAATGTGGTATCACAGCCCGGAGTGGTGGTGGTGGTGGGGTGGGTAATCCCTATAATGGCCGATACGAGGAGGCTCCGCCCGAAAGGGGTACCTTTTTTACGCTTCAGGTATATAAAAGGGTAGGGATTTCACGAGTTGAAGTATATGAAAGGGTAGGTAAATCTGTCATTTAGGTATTTAAAAGGGCATTTCATTAAAATATTTTGACCACACATACCTCATGGCTGTACTGTTCTAATGGAAGGTATACGAAAAGGGTACCTTTTCTGTCAAAAATGGTATATAAGAGGGTGAGGGGTTGGATCTCGGGGCCGAGCCTACCCGCATTAATTTTTTTTATTAGTTCCCCCCTCCCTCTCCGCGGGTATAACAGAGTTCTTTTGTTGCTATCGATTCAGAGAGACTTAAAGGTCAAATGAACTAAAATTTCAAAGTTTTTTTCTTAAGTCAATTTTTATTGGATTTTGTAGCTTAAGTAAGATATAAACATATTCTGGAGTTTCAGAGTGATCGGGTATTGTATCCCAGAGATATTGGATGCTGAAAAGTGCTTCGTTTTGGCTTTCGTATTCGTAGAGCGGTCGGGTCAATTGTCGGGAATTTGTCGGTATTAACAGTAGTGACGTGACTATTGGCGAGCTGAAAAATTGCGGGAACATTAAAAACTACAAGTGAGTCTTGAAATTAGTGTCGTTTTCTTAGCGGAAAGCACTGTGCTTTGTGCTGCAATAAACTGCAGCAACAATTCCAAGTGTAAAGTAAGTACTTTCAAGTTTCCACATGACCCAAAACTACGGAGGAAATGGCTCATAAGACTGAAGAGGGAATCGCTTGTGCAGACCATTTTACATTTCACACCACACAGCTTCAAAACAAATCTCGTGGCAAGGAGTTCGCTAGTTCCAGCTTTCAAGCCACGAAAACTGACTTGAAAGATGATGCCGTATCAACTTTTTTAAATTATAAAAACGTGGAATCCGAACCAAAAATTGGCCAGAAAAGAAGCAACACCGACAACAATTCTAGGCCGCCGAATAACGGGACGACTTCAAGCGGCAATTCCTAATCTATTCATTCAGCGTTTGCGAAACGGCAGAAAGTTAGCAGTAGGCATTTTCCATCTTGTTTGAAATAGCTGGAAGTAGAGTGGTCCTTTTGCTCTCTCTGATAATTCGATCTTATATTAAGTTTGCTGGGATGTGAATAGCTGAGACGTCCGTACAAACCTTTGATATTCTTATCAGTGGCGTATAAATCGAATTTACGTATGTCCAGTAGCCGTGAATATATTTGGCCAGAGCCTTTCACTTCGCATCCTCTCGGCAAAGTAAGCGCTTGTTTACATTCGGGGGGTGGGGGGGGGGGGGGGGATGATCTTAGTGGCTAGATAATAATGTCCTAGAAAGTGGAGTAACTGTGTGTCCTCTTCATACGCCAACCTAGACGGGAGTTTGACCTCACAGGAACAAGTTGTCTCAGATTTATAAGCCGAAAGCCAGGCAATTGCTCCAAATTGAAAAATTAATTTTATCGCCTTAGTTTGCGATATAACGGCAAGCAGAACTTCAATTCAACTTGTTCAAAACTGGTTATGCGAGATAAAAAAACATCGCGAGTATTTTCAAAATAATGCCGTCTTTGCATATCCGACGTGCTTAAAAGCTGGTGCTCTTGTAATGTGGTTTATCAACGGAGTTGATAATGTAAATTGACCACCGTACAGGGATTCGATTAGCTGACGTTTCGAGCGTTAGCCCTTCGTCGGAGCGAATCGAGGAATTGTGGGTTGTGTATGTTTTATATACAGAAAATGGAGCTACGCTATTGGTGGTAACATGGTAACGTGAAAAACAGGAATAAATTAATTGAATGAAAAGCGCTCGTTGATACCGTGGGGATTAAGAGTGCCAATTTGAAAGATCAGTTTTTGCTCGAGAATTTTAGGGCTTTCCGTGGTACCTTGATGTAAGGAAAGGCCGGAGATCGACATGTGTTGTTTGGAATGGTTAGGGAGATTAAAATGCCGAGCGACAGGTTTGGATGCGTCTTTGTCATCTTTCTCAACATCACGAAGATGTTCTCGGAATCGGTCACCTAGTCGTCTTCCTGGTTGTTTCGTAGGTCACAAGTACATAAACTTGATAAAATGTGTTCCCTCTACTTTTTTGGCTGTTTATTTATGCACGGTTTTTTGTTCTTGTTTATGCACATGTCATAGGCTTCCCTGTGGGGTCGCCCCCCGGGCTAACCAGGGGGATCGTAAAATCAGTCAAGCAAACTTGAGGAATTTCCCCGGGGGGTCGGGGAATCTCTCAAGACAAAGTCCCCTGGGTTAGGTGTCTCTTAGCTGAAAATTCCCGTGACATCCTTTTCAAACTTGTGAATTCCCCCACCCCCTAATCTTTGATCGTAGAACAATGTCAATATTTTTCCCTACCCTCGGGCAAAGAATCCCGTCCATCTCTTTGTATTCCCCCACATATCTCCCTGGTAGGCCCGGGGGTCGACCCCACGGGGAAGCCGATGACATGTGTACTACTACAACTTCGTAGTCGCTCCACATGTATTTCCTTCTGATGTTACTTTCAGTTTATGGTGCGTCTTTTTACCAAGTGTTGCTGAGTTGGGGGTGCGTTTTATAGCCGAGTGTACCTTATAACCGAAAAACTACAGTACTTTCACGTGGGAAGCTCTCTCTCCATTTTTTTTTTTTTTTTACCAAACGAGATGACAGCTTCTCATGTATCCAATAAGTATATTGCCTTTTGGCAACATATCTGTATGTACTGACAGAAAAGAGGAAAAGCGTACTCAATCTATATATAATACCATACTCTGAAGCCTTGTGTGACAAATTTTCACAACCTTTTTCCTCATTTGGTTCATAAAATTCTTAGTGGCATGAATTATATACCCTCTGCAGCTATATAATATTTCATTTTACAGTCAAAGGACATAATAATTTATCATCTAAGTGTTTTTTATCCTAAATGAATGCTTGATTTGTTTTGGCAGCAGTTTTGGTGGTATGGCAAATACATGTATCTGTACAAATGGTGCAAGTAACCACATCTAGATTGGATGGAGTTTATGGGACAATGAATTATGTTAAATCACTTTGACATCATGCAAGTTATTGCAAGTAGTGTAATGATACAGAATATATACCAAATGGAAAACTTTCAGGGAGGTTGTTAATGGCCATGAGATGTTTAGCATCAGTGTGCAGCCCACCCATTCACAAGCTTGCTCATTTCTAGACCAAAATTATGACTATCCTCTTTTCCGTGGCCATTTTGCTACTGACATACACCAACTGTAGGTGAACTCCTTCCGACAATCCCACATAATTCATGAACTACCCAAAATCAGAAACCTTTTCCAGACACACATACTTATGTTGGTGATGGGCTGACAAAAAATATGACAACGTTTACAAGCATACATATACATACCCATTTAGTGGCTCATTATCAATCGGGCCTTCATTCTCTAGATACTGGTTATAAGTTATCTAAATAACAGCTGCATTCGTGCACACAGCAGTAAAATTCTCATTCTCAGTAATACAGGACATGGAATGTGGTATCTTATCAGATGACTTCATTGCTGAGATTTCAGGACAGCAGACACTTTCCTGCCCAGTTTGCATGGGCACACAGTTTCCACAAATGCACCCGCATTTTAAGCTCAAGTCAAGATTGTAAAGAAAAGTAAACATTTCATTAAAAAAGCATATAAGACTTAATTACTGGCATTTTGTAATTACACGGATACCCCTGTTACAACGATTGTACATGTTGTCTAGCCTTTGGGATTGTACACGCCGTGTCATCGGAATGAAATCGGACTCACAAAAGCAGCTGCATGGAAATTATGGTATTGCATAACAATAAACAGTGAAAATGTACAAAAACACAGGGAGTAGATAAAATGCGAGAAATGAAAGCGAACAGCATGCAGTTGTAATTTTATGGCCACCTTTTCATAGTATGGTGAATATTAATATAGAAGAAACGCGGATCAAAACAACAGCAGCGCATGCATGTATGGCTTCACAGTATACATCGAAAATACAATTCCACACCACAGAGAACAAAGCAAATGCTTCAAGGGCGATTCCAACGTATTTATTGATCATTCTACGGCGACCCTTTACAGTATATTGAGTAAACAAACGCTCACCAATCTACTTGACCGATTCGGTCCTTGTTTACATCGTATTCTTTGCAGTCAGACGAGTCATCGGAGGTTCCAGCATAGGATCCGTTACCATTAATCAGTGCATTAATTGGTTCATACTACTACCGCTCTATGTTAAAAACCACATGTTCGACTTCCTCGGCCTTTTTCGAAGAGAGAACAAAGGGTAAAACGAAGAACTTTTCGACAGCACGCAGAGAATGAGTACAGCATCGAGCTCCTCATGTACTCGCCAATAGTGACGTCACAACAACACGTGCTTGTTTCCATTCCTTCCATGTCAAGCGCGCGACCATTTCAGGTTCTTCGGATATTTCCGTACTCCCTGTTGTTTTACTCCCTTAAAAGCTCAGATAGGACAATTTCTACGTGATTTTGTATTCCAGTAGTCCTTTTTAGTGTTTGGTCACTTTGAAATTACACAAAGAAAAGGTTTCGAAATTTTGGTTCATTTGACCTTTAACCCATTGACTCCCGAGCATTTTGGCGAAAAACGCCTTTTAAAGCCCGTCGAGCAGTTTTCTGGCCAGATTCTAGCCAAAAAGAACCAAAACTGGTCAAACCTCTGTTTGCTGGTGGAGTTCATGGCGCCCTTCTGTTTCTGATGCTTAATATTAGCTTTCCAAGGTCGGGCATGCGCAGGAAGCAAAATTTCTACATTTCGCTTTCTCTCCTCCCCTTTTATTTCGCTTTTCTTACCTCGCTTTCTTTTTCTCTTGCTGG
Organism: Pachyseris speciosa; assembly: GCA_016490735.1. Lineage (NCBI taxonomy): Eukaryota > Metazoa > Cnidaria > Anthozoa > Scleractinia > Pachyseridae > Pachyseris > Pachyseris speciosa. The sequence continues at coordinate 77,121 of JAEMWC010001511.1, forward strand.
GCATTTCCTGGGCTGTCTTTCGGTGGGAAAAGACTTGTGGAAAACGTTTAGGATCATAGGATTAGGTGGAAGGAAGTGCAGGTGTGTAGTGGAACAAGATTTTCATTCAAATTTTCGGGTTAACGTCACTTGGTTTTTTCGCGTTTTCTCTGGCCTGCTGGACTGAATCGTGCTCATTTGGATATGGTTTGAAAGATCTCTTCCCCTACACATGCTACATGTAAAAGTTGTCCATGGCCATTAAAACTGATGACGTCGCAAGCGGTACAAGGGATGTGGTTCTGTGCGGCCGGTTTTGGCCGGTATGGGTGTCGATGGGTTAATGCTGATCTGTCGCTACGATGAGACCAGACATTTTTTTTATTGTTAAGTGGCATTACTAAATGAAGGGCTTCCTGTTACGCAGCAAAATGTAACAAATGACGCAAAATGTAACAATAACGTGATACGTAACCACTTTGGACGCAAAATATAACAATTCTTTAACACGAGTTGTAACAACTGTAACAACTTCATTACCGTAAAATGTAACAACTCTGGTCTTGATATACAAAGAACTGGTATGTCGTTTGTCATACATGAGGCCCTGCCAGGGGAGGGTCCCGTGTCGCTAGTCTGGATTTTAAAATCTCCCGTGTCGGTGTTAAAATCGCTAATTCTCGGCCTTGATGCCACTGTCGGAATTTTGCCGGGAATCATGTCGCCTGTCGGGATTTCATTTTCTGTGCTGTCGCTACTTTTTGGGTCATGTCGCTTGTCGGAATTTATCCTGACAGGGCCTCATACATGGTCCGTAACTGTGTTGGTACTCTAAAGACAGACGGAAACTCGACTGACTTTATCTTCTAATTATAAACAAACAACAACAATAACAAAAACCGAACGCACGAATAATTTCTAACATCAGTGCTTATATTTCCGTTATCGGACACGGTGGAAGCACGAAACTTGGACTCCCTACTCAATTAGCTTCTTACCCAAATTATTATCATCGTTTATTATATTCTGAAGGGTGCGCTCGCAAAATAATGGCCGTTTTTATGCTAGAGACGTTTAAATCGTCTGAGACGTCAAAGTCGTCTTGATTGGCCGTATTTATACTAGAAGACGGCTAAGTCGTCCAGATGACCTTAACACTTTTAGTTAAGGTCATGTAGTGTAAATTCGGGACGACCTTACCGGCAGACGGCCTTACGCTCAAACTTTGTTTTGCGCGCTAAGAGCCTGGACTTGAGTTCTGTTTCGAACAGGTCGAAGGCAGTTTCAGGTTGAGGTCTTAGGCAAGTTTTGTGTTAAGGTCGTCTCGATAAGGTCGTCTCGTCCTTACGCTAGAGGACACCAGACGTCCTTACGCGTTCAGGTCATCGATCAGATGCCCTTAATTTCAGATGGCTAAGTTGTCGGACGGCAAGGTCGTCTCCCCTTTTTCTCGAATTTATACTAGACGACCTTAGCCGCTTTGGTGCGCTAAGGTCGTCTACCCGCTAAGGTCATCTCTAGTATAAATACGGCCAATAAGACAGACACGTTTAACGTCTGACGACTTTAATTAACGTCTTCATTGAAGTGCGTCGTTTAGACGCACTTATCACACGACTTTAACGTCTCAGACGTTAAAGGCGTCTACCTTAAAAACGGGACGACCAAACTGGGACGCATTCAGCCCTGAACTCCTTTGCTAATCAGCACTTTGATCCTTCCTTGCTCTCTTGGTTTCCAAGGCACGCAAGCCAAGTGCTTCGGTCATATCTATTTCCTATACCTGCCAACTTTTTCTGAGTCAAATGCGTGAGATTTTCGTCTCTTCATGTGCGAAATTTCCGAAATTGTTTCAGTGACTTCCGACGATTTTTGAAAGACTTCCGAACGCTACCGAACATTTCCGAAGATGTTCCGATGACTTTCGAACATTTACGAAGCTATTTGAGTTCGTTTCCAGTCTCTCGAAAGCGGCGCTGGAACGTGACATTTTAACGCGTTCTGATTCAGTAAGGACTCAAACTCGACATTAAGCGCCGTTGGTTGGAACATTTACGGGGAATATTGAATTGAATTTTTGTTGTTAATGTGTTAAAGGACAAGTCACCCTGATTTCTAAATCAGGCGTGAGAAATTGTCCTCAATGCGTGAGATCGACTTTTTTGGTTCGCAGGCGTGAGGCTCACGCATGCGTGAGAGTTAGCAGGTATAATTTTTTTGTCCATCGCCTAAAAAACCGCTCCCTCGAATGATTTTCTTTGTCAAAAACATTTGCATCTCCATTTCTTGTCTTTCTTGACGACGTCGAGAATTAGATTTCAGAATCTGCAATTCCGCCATGTGTATTTGTTCTTACATTCGCGTGTTTGAAGTTTATTTGGCGTCCAGTCCGAGAATAAAACCCAGCCTATTTTTAGAAAAATCTTTTTTCTGTTACGTTGTCTACTTTTATGCGTCCCGTTTTTTATACCAGACGGTTTTAACGGCTCAGACTTCAAATGTGTCTGGACGACTTTAACGTCTCTAGCATAAAAACGGCCAATATTGTTATACTCTGCAATGGATGGTAGGCCTACTCTCGTCAGAGCATGTTGATAATCCATATTTGGGCAAATCATCAACACAAACAACTTTCTTGGGTACACTGTATCACATGAAACTTAATACAGCAATAACCATTGCTTAACAAAATCTTACAGAAAGGGGCGTTCACTCAAAGAAACATTCGTGAGAGCGGCCCAATTATAACAAAGGCGAAAAAAATTCATAGCGTATCAGGGACAGTCGTGTAGGCCTAGCAACCTCAATTAACACTTGCGACCTTCAGCTCTTCCTTCCCACTTTATCTGGCTGTAGTGATATTTACAGTAACATAAATAGCAGTTTATTAATTTGGGAATCCTTAAAATCTCATACTTTATAAGGTTTAGACTATAAGTAAAGCTATAGTGCTTAAGGTTGTTGTGGCCAAGTCTAGCCACCCGCACACAATGAATACCAATGTAACTTTTAAGTAAAAGCTTTACTGGTACTGATCTATAGAAAAGGTTGTTCAGTTTGCGGTAAGGGAAGTTGTTACATTTTGCGTTAAAAAGTTGTTCCATTTCGCGTTAAAGAAGTTGATACATTTTGCGTCACAAGTTGTTACAATTAGGGTTAATGTTGCACTTTGCGTCAAAAGTTGTTACATTTCGCGTTAATGTGACATTTTATGTTAGTAGTCATTTTGCGGCGTAACACTTCCCGTGAAAGGAGCGGATATCGATTTTAGGCCTTAAAATCCAAATCCTGGCATCCGGTGGTTATGGTGTCGCGAAGTGAAGTTGTGATTTAAGGGCTTGACACAGACTGTATGCCAAAGTAGCGTGAGTTTAGAGATATTTTGGATTTTAAGGCAAAAAAGCGATATTCCGCTCCTTTTTCGGGGAGGTCTTCAAATTGACTTTTGACATCTTTAACTTGAGATACTCAGTTCCTTAAAGTTAGCCCCCGGTCGAAGGTAAAATTAAGAGTAGTTCGATAGTGACAAGGTTTTTACGTTTAGAGCTGACAGCTGATATGTTATTTGTAGGTCGGTGAGTTTTCAATACCATTTTACGATATGCTAAAAATTAGGTTTTGTAATTGTTTGCCGGAAGTTAGTCAAAGACACTCAGCGCTGACCAGTCTCAATACTGAGTTCAGTATTTCTAATAAATCAAATAAAGTGATTGATTCACAATCCACGAACGATTTATTATTTTTGAGCTTTCTTGTTTTCTACGTTTGAGAGGGGTTATTAATTATAGCAGCCGGTTTGTCCTTTTAGGAATCACAATAAAACCATGCAGAAATTGCTTCACCATAGGGATATATTTTTAAATAAATAAATAAACGGCCGATAGTTGAGAAAGATGGAAGCGAAAGTCTCAACCTTCTTCTATATTTTGTATATAGACGGATTGCAGAATTCTTATTTTTCCTACCTATCAAGCAACTGCAAGGGAGACTATTTCACGACTAGAGTGGTAAGTAAAGTGTTGGGCCATTTGACAGTTGACGGTCAACGCCATTAATTGAGACCCTCTGTAATTGTAGGACTCAGTGCAGACAGCGCTCAAGTGATGATTTATTGGCCTTAAAAATCGATCACATTTCCATTAAATTCGCTCTCCTTTGGTCTACAGACTGAATATCATTTTAGAAGCATCAAGGACTGTAGTTATCTTGCGACTTGAAAGCCTGAAATGACAGAATTAGTGTATTACTTCAGCTTTTAACTGAGCCAACTGAACTGACTGGCCGTGGCATTAAGGTTTGTTTGAGAGCTCATACCAAAGAAATCAACCATGCGTCTGATCCTTTTTTGGTTTTGGCAAAAGTCATAGGCTTATTTGTGAATTCAGTGTAGCTAAGACCGCAAAATAAAATAAATACGGACCTGCGTTTCCATGCAAAGTGATAGTTTGAATTTATGGCCAGATTGCCGCTGACATTTTGCACTAAGATCTTCAACTGTTGAGGAACATTCTTACCATATGATCCGTCACCGAGAACACATACCAGTCGGTGATACCACAGGCAGCCCAAACATACTATATGTGGAATGCAGGTTTAAAGGTCATTACAGCAAAATTTTCAATTGATCGCCTTTTTGTGAATTGAAGTTGATATTTCTTGACTTGTCACGCGCAATTTTGATATTTGTGGCTCGCATTTCAAGCACTCTGGTGTACGACGCGATCATCGAGAAAATAATCATAATCACTTAATGTATAACCTGTAAAGCCTTCTTACCTTTATTCCATAGCCTCCTTGTACATCCCAGCCGTTTTTAACGCCATTTCGTTGATTTTCCTCAAACGAGTACTTTACGCTATAAAATAATTGTAGTACAGTAGTCGTAGGAAGGAAATAGCTAAAAGGCACAAGGGGGTATGGAGGAAAAGTAAGAACGCCTTACGGGCTATATTTTAATTGATTATGATTATTTTATCGATGCTCGCGTAGTTCTAACAAACGATACACTTGAGTGCTTATATTATAGCCACAAATGCCCAAATGGGGCGTAATGACGCAAAGTCTATAATTTATAAATTGACTAAAATGCGATTTATTACAGCTATAAAAGCGTAAAGTTTTAAGGTGATTTATGAATATGATCCACCATACGTGGTATCCTGCAATTACAATTGATGACTATAAAGGTTATAATAGGACGTTTATTTAAATAGTTAATTCTTTTTTTTTTTCAGGTGGTTCAGATAAACAAGATTTGCCAAGAGTAACAACAGAGTTTCGTTACAAAGTAAGTGATAAGTAGTTCTTTGTAACTTGTGAATTTGCAATGACAAACAGTTATATTGCCTGCTTTTAGCCTTCATGCGCGTTGTTTAACTACCAACCCACCCCATTTACACGTCACAAAGACTGAGGAATTAACCGATGCGAGTAACTCTATTTCTTTGTTAAGTTTCGGCTTTCAGAGTTGTTATTCAAATGAAAAGGCCGCTGCTAAGTTTAATTAAAATTAAAGTCATTGTTCATTCACCAATAAAAAAAACACTGGATATACATCAGTGGGCTTTGTTTATTATGAAGACGTTTTGACAGATATGAATGGCTGTTTTTATACTAGAGACGCATAATCCGTCTGGGACATTTGTAGTGAGTCTGTTTAGTTCGACTAGTGTAAAGACGGGCACAAGACGCATTATACGTCAAGACGAACTATCTTGTTTAGTGCGTCTTTCAAGACGAACTAAAGCGGATAGTTCGTCTAGACGCATAATGCGTCTTGTGCCCGTCTTTATACTAGTCGAACTAAACAGACGCACTACAAATGTTTGTCCAAGTTCGTCCCAGACGGATTATGCGTCTCATGTAGTTCGTCCCGTCTTTACACTACTCGGATAAAATGACAGACGCATAATTCGTCTGGACGGATAATGCGTCTCTAGTATAAAAAGGGCCATTGACTTACAATTTCACTTTTTACGCGAGGAACGTACCGCTTTTTTCAGGAGATGCTAAGCCAGTGTACAGGATCACAGTTTACAAATGCCTTATCATCTGATTCTCTTGCATGTTGGGTTATACACTGTACTGATCGTGCTTTGATGGTTTAACCTGAGCGTTGCGCGGTATAGCAAGTCTAATTATGTTAATATTAGTTCACGCCATAACTTCACATCATGCATGATTAATGCTGATCTGCAGTTAATATACAGTACTAAATTCTGCATGTTGTAGATTTTTCATTAGTTTGTATTGAGCCGTACTTTCTTTATCACGTGTTACACGTTTCATTATCCCGTGTTATGCGGTACTGGGCGACGGTCTAATGTATCAGAATTTTTCCAGCATCAGCTAGCTGGAGCATGAGTTAACTAGTACGATCCACCGTTCAAAACCTACTGTTTCCGTTTCTCTAAATCATGTCTTCGTAATCATCATTCAGAGCCTTATCTTGGCGATTGGGCAACCTTGCTATGCACGATTTTATCTAAGATAGAGAGCAGAGACAAATAATAATAATTAAATGAAACCAATGTTTTAAAGTGGAGAGGGTAATTACCTATACCTGCCAAGTGTCACGCCTAAGGCGTGATTGTCACGCCTGCGGATTGAAAACCTCGATGTCACGCCTACTCACGCCTGTATTCCAATTTCTCACACCTAGTAGAAGATATTGCTGTTTTAGCCGATAATTTTATAAAATAATAGTATCGTACATTGAATATGATTCTTACTAAACAACTACGTCGACATATATTTCTAAATTGCCATGGTTTTACATGTAAAGCTTTCTGCAGAGAAATGTGAGGAGTCACGTTTGCGAATTATTTTCTTTATATTGGAGTTCTCTTTTACAGAAGACGAAATGCAAAATTGTGAAAAGTGATCAGAAACGTCAGTAATAATATTTCCGCTCAGTAAAACCTGCTCAGGATTGTTGGCTTCGGACATCTTCGGATATCATCAGAGCCCTACGAAAATCCTGGCACTCTCAGTAGAGAAATGCCACGCCTATAAATTAAAAAAAGTTGGCAGGTATAATTACCATGGGAAAGACTGTTTGATAACTTCGAATTGCTCTTTTAATTTGCCCAATATTAAATTTCAAGTCCCAGGTTTACTCGGTTTGAGGAAATGAGAGGTCTTTTCGAACCTGGGGATCAAAACAAGAGGCTACTAAGCTATTTGAAAAAACAAACATGGCTTCACGAGTGAGAAGAAGGGCTTCGAGATAAACCTTCCCTGTATGGTAACTTCTGGCTGTCGCCCTTACAGACATCGTCAACAACAGAAATTCAAGCGAAAATGTGTCCCGATACTGTGGCAGATATTTATCTCAAAAGATTTTTCGTCAGTTGTGGCTCGAAAAGAATCAATCGCAGAGGGGAAAACAGATGCAACTTTTGGAACTGGTCTCCAACTGTCCCAGGAAATCCGACGAGAAATGACCTCAATAGTGTGAGGATTCTCGCATTCTAACACGTCTTGGCATTACACGTAAAACCGTGATCAGTATGTATCCTGGCATCCTAATTTTCTACAGCATCGCTAAGGCAACTGAACACTTTAATTCGGAGAGATGTAAAGTTATGTTATTTGTACAATTTTTAATCGTTGAAGTGGTGAGAACAAATTTTATCTTGTGGCTCATACAAAGTCTCTTATAAACGGGCATTATTACTGCATTGGACAATCTTAATCCCGCATTTGGTGCGCCTGCGTACATGCAGGTATATTTCCAAAATTTCTCCACATGAAAACCATTATAGACCTTATCACGGTTTTGGAAGCCATCTTGGTAGGCAAACGTAACAGAACTTAAAGTGTTCGTATGGAAATCCGTTGTCAAAAAAATGCGTGAAGCGCTTGTTTCTCAGCAAAACGTTAGGGTTCCACTGACAAAATTTGAGGGAATTAGCTCTGCCAGAAAGCGTTCTCTGGCTTTTTGAATTTGTCCATACATTCGTCTGTAATTCTTTGTCCTGGGCTTGGTGTGTTTTTAAACGTTTAACCAATTAATTGAAGTCAGTTTCTAGTTCCTTTACTTCGGTTGAAGTAAGCACCTGCAAGAGGTCTGACAGGAGCTGGATCTTATATTGAAAGCACTGCTAACACTGGAGATGTGTGAGAATGCCATGCTTGAAATATAGATAACCACTTTTGAGGGGCTTTTAATGACTGAATTTTTATTATATATGTATGAAATGTGGTTTCAGAGTGTTTTGAATCTCCTCTGGGATATGTATCATCCTTCTACAACCAGGGACTGCCGATGGAGAGGGGCTGGTAGGGCTTACAGACTCCAGTCGTCATGGATAATGTATGAATTTTACCCCTTGAACTTGACCTTGTTAATTAAAGTCTTGTGTTAAAGTGATCATGCACCCTAAAATTATTTTATATGCTAGTCCCTTGTGCTCGTGACTGAAATAATTATAGATAACCAGTTTTTTAGGGCCTGTTAATGACTTTGGTACATTACATTTCTCTACAACTATCTTGTATTAAAGTCCTGTATTAAAGTGATCACTGTATGTTTTAGATGTAAGTTTGTTTGATCAGGTTACATATGTCTTTCAATGGACCATTTTACAATTGTATGCTCACTGACCAGGCCTATGAATGGAAACGACTCTGGCCGTGATCTTGTTGTGGTACAGACCTCACTGCTTTTCTCTAGTCCTCACTTACATGAGGAAGACATAGGTCACTTCCAGCCTCGCTTCCACTCAACACTACAACTGTAAAATGGGCTATTTGTGTTTGGTTTAGAATTTTTTGTCTCCCCTTCATCTCAAGGCCATGGCCATTAAATAATTTGGACGAGAGGGGAATAAATTTATTATCATTACATTCATCTCACATATGACAACCCACAAAGTCAATTAAGGTTGACACATGAAGGCCACACCTAAGAGAAAAAAGGATTAAGTTGATACAGTTTGATCACTAATTAATGAACAATTTCAAGTCCCAGGAACTGATACAAACTGAAATTTTGGAGTCTTTTAAGTTACATCTTATTATGCTTTTAACGCTCTGTAGATATAGTAGCAACAAAAGTGTATGAGATTAACTTGTCAAACATTTAAGAACATGATCTTTTTTTACCGTTTCTTTTGTTGATCTTTATTGTATCCTTCCCCCACCCACAATATGTTAATAATAATAGAATGAAAATGGTATTTCTTAATGCCTTTTACTGTGGCAATGTTAGCAAACGAGACACCACATCATCTTGCTGAGGAAAGTTTGATGATTTCTGGGACACTCCTTCTGAAGGATTGCATATGAAAATGTAGAATCTTAATTGTACACAGTAGGAGTTTAGCAGGTCCGCATCAGCTCTTTAACCTGCTTTAACCCTTTAACCCCCAAGGGGTCTCCCTTTGACGAGTAAAATCATCTGGCATTAGACAGAGTAAAATCTATAAAGTCACTCTTGGGGAGTAAAGGGTTAAGGGAGATAGTTTTTTAACAAGTAAAATATGTATGTATGTTTGTATGAAAATCACCTGTTGGTTATGTGAGGGTCCTACCAGTTAAGGATGTCTCAGTATTTGAGTTATAACATGCTAGCATATGTTAATTACATGTAACTGCAGCCTTCAGAAATTATGTCTGGAAATGACAGGGCCTAATTAACCTATCATTGCAGAGATTTGACATTAGATCCAAGTTAGTTCTGTGAAGACAATTGTGCAGTATGGGAAGCTAAGCCAAACTTAATAAGCTGTCACAAATCAATTGGGTTGATCGTGAAGAATGTGATCATTGAACACCTGGGTGCTTATTTACGTCACCATCAGAAGCTGAAATAATTATTAATGCAGGCCTTGATCCACCCGTTTTTCAACGAGGAAGAGAATTAGGGAATTATCCAGAAATACAGCCTCTGATCAATTCAGACATTGTTCACATGGTTCATTTATTTCACACTAATTTACATAAAATTAGCATAGAAAGAAAAGTATAGTCACAACAGACGCTAATATATTACAAGATAAAATTATAATTACAGTACAGGTTATAAAATGTGTGTGGTGGTCAAAGTAGCGAAGGCTTTCTAGTTGACCACAATACCCTGTGTGGAACTCTTGTATTTGAGTGACAGCTGGGATGTTTCTCCAACAGTTTGAAAGAAACACCTAATTAGGAGTAATCTTGTCTTGTTACTCCTTAGAGATGCTTTTTGTAGAAAGTATATATAGTTGCCTTTCCTTTTAACCCTTTAATTCCCAATAGTGACCAGGGCCAAATTCTCCCAACAAAGTAACTATAGAGAATAAAGGAAATGATCACAAGTGAGAAAACGTCTTTATGTTTACCCAACTTCTCCCAGCAGGTACCATGTGAAATATATGAAGGAGAGTGAGGAGGAAATACAGGTTCACATCAGGGTGTAAATGTCAACTACGTACTCAAGTAGTGAAACTGTGGTTATTGTTTAACTCATTTTGATTATTCATCTAATTACTGTACTACTGAAACACTAGCAGTGGCCAGTTGTTTAAAAGCCGATTAATGCCAATTAGAAAATAAACCAGGAATTAGTTAATCAAGGTTTTGAACTCTTTAGTGCTTAAATCCAATTAAACTGTTCAGAGAGTTATTGTAAAGTCAAAAGCTGGCCAAAAACTCTTGCAAAAATCTCTGATTTAATATTTCCACTGGAATCAAAGCTCACATACCCTTTTGTTAGGAAGCTGGAAGATGAAATTTAAAAAGTACCACCACATGTGTGAATAATAATAATAATAATAATAATAATAATAATAATAATAGCAATAATTAAATATGTGACTGATTATCGCAGTTATGAACACTACTTAAGCAGTAGCAAAAATAAAGCCTGAAAAAATTTCAGGCTTGTACGAGATTTGAACCCACGACCTCTGCGATACTGGTGCAGCGCTCTACCGACTGAGCTAACAAGCCATCTGGGAGACGTAAAGTGAATTTTTTTTCAGGCTTTATGATTAGTCACATTTAATCATTAATCTGCAGTTCAAATATAGGATTTTCATATATTCATTCACAATAATAATAATAATAATAATAATAATAATAATAACTGTATTACAACTGAAGTCTCAAATCTTTGTACCCGAGCACGTGCTCAGCTACTAATTGGGGAGACTAAATCAAGTAAGGCAAGGCAAGGCTAGACAAGATACAAAATAGAAGATGAATGCACTTAAAAATACTTTATTTATGTAAAGCACTGAAAAAACTTGCATTATAGCTTATAGCTGGTAGAAAAATAGTGCTCAGTGTGACATTTCGTATGTCTCAAAACATGATCAACAGCACCCCTTTAAAGGTAACAGCTGTTCCCTTTGCTGTGAGAAAAAGTGAAACAATTTCATCCTCAGAAACTTCCAGCACTCTATTCAGAGATTGGCGGGTCTAAAGTACAGGTCACATTCCACAGGTCACAAGTACAGGTACTGATATAGTGACTAAGCCAAACAGTTTCTCCTCAGTCTGAAAAGTAATTTGGATAGTGATTATAGGGCGAAGAGATACTTCTGGGCTTCTTCATTATTAGTGTGCAGGTGTAAGTTCTGTGCATTATAGAACGGTCTCACGGCTTGAAATTTTATGAATGATACCCTGTAATAAATACAGTAGGTATTTTTTGCAGTAAGGATATGACTATGCGGGGAAATAAAATCCCAAATCTCAGCAATTTAAAGTGCAAGGGCTGCATTACTTAATATTCAACATTCCAAAAAGAAAATAGAGAACACGTTTTTAGTGCTTATTTAAGCTCTATACTTGAAATACGGTATTATATTGACACGCATTTATAATTTATAATGTCTAATTATGTACGGTTATTCCAAAGTTTCCTTTTGGATTCCTTTCAATGGCCAATCTTAAGCAGGGCTTACTTCAACATGAAAGGGAATGTGCAAACAATGGCAGGCAGTCTTTGTACAGGAAAATATACATACAAAAAGCCCCACCTCCAGGAAAACGTGTAGGCCATCGATGTTATACTCATTACGAAGAATTTCGAGGCCATCGAATAACTGAGAACATAACTGTCTTTAGGCAGGTGTTAAATGACGACTGATGACCTACCCTGCCAGCGAGACTAAACCGGTATAAACTCGTACTTTTTTCTGTTGAGTTGACTAAATCCTCAGTGTTTGCACAATTCAATCAGTTCAACGTCGTTTCCATACATCCTCGAATTGTTAAGATGTATCTCGTGGGGAAAGGAACATACATTCTGGCAACTCGATCTTCTTTTCATATCCGCCATAACGGAAAGAAGTGAATTGATGCCACGACCGATACTCTGTTCGCAGGTCCGCCATATTGGATGACTGATGTCACACTGGAACCGTTCCTTCCTTCGAGTTGGTCGTTCAACTTAGCCTTTGTCTTCTTACTTTGTTCGGGTTAGCTGAAGCGAGTGCCCATGGCAAGTGCCCAGGCGACACTTGGGTGCGTCAGCTTCACTTTCTCGTCCGTAATTTCTTGTTCCGTTCTTGTATTGCTGTGAGGCGCATGCGCATCAGCGCAGTGACAAATATTCGCCTCCCACTACTATTAGACATATACGGCTTTAAATTATAAATAGGCAAGTGACTTTTTGCTCTTATCAGTGAATAATCGCCGAGCACTGGGAGGTGAGGGTGGCCACCTCTGAATCCCTATAGGGCTCAATGCGTGTCTTTCATTACCTGGCACTAGGGAGTTCTTTTCACTGGGACGACCTAAGGTGGTTTCGGCCACGCGCTGGGGACCCAAGTGAATAACTGGGGGTGCTCAGTCACACGCAAGTGTGACACTCGCACACGCTTTGCGTGTGCATAACGGCTGCTTCGGCAGCCACGACCACCTGCTTGGTCAGCAGGTAAAGTCCCAATTGGGTAACTTCCCAATTGGGCAACAACAGCCACGAGCACCCCCGACGAGGGTTTTGTCATTTTTTTTCGTTAAAAGGTAAATTTTTCGTCGTAGCTGCTCGGCTGCTCCTCTCTTTTCCTCGTTGTTTAGCATTCCTATCGACTTCTGTCTGCTCGGCCCAGCGAGGGCTAAAAAGAACCAAAGCCTCGTCATTGTTTTGCAATGTATTTCAAGAACATGTCTCCACAGGCGAGGAAAAATTCCTCAAATGAAAACATGAAAGAAACAAGTATAATTGAAGCATATAAAGCAGCAGAGAACAAAGAACTGCAGGAGAGTACTTTGCCGATGAATGAGCACGCGTTTCGTCTTGAAGTGGTTGAGGACTTTTTAAGCATTGTGCCCTAATGTTCGGCAATAAGACAAACGCAGCTAAAGTTAGTCTCCACACGTTTCCAGGCGTAGATGGCGAGCCGTGAGGGAGCAAGTGGATAGCATTTGTATTAGCGGATAGATATGACGCCTAGATTCCTGGTACTGCCCACTTATGTAGCAATCATTTTGCAGCTGACCGTTACGGTGGATGGGTTTTCTTCAAAATTAGTTTGACAACCATCGTGATTTAAGTTACTCCAACACCTGAGCAACTAGAAACATCAAGAACAGAGACCTACACAGGACAGAGGAATTAACCGTGATGACGTTGGAACGCCGATGACACCGATTTAAGTTTTCTGGAGAACTTAAGCGCATGACGGTAACTTTTTCTTTTTTTTTTTTCGTAGTAATATAGTCGCTTAATAGCTCGCCAGCATTTTCCAAGTTAAACAAATTGGAATATTCGCGAAAGAGTTAGAGAAAAGAAAAGTTAGATTTTGAAATTACGTTTCCGTTGCCATCGCCGTCGTCTTCTAAAGCTCCCTACTAATTCGGCCATGATTGCCTTCTTATTCTCGCTTTCACCATCGAACACTTTCGGAAGTTTCATAGAATGAGCATTAAACGCCAGTTCAATCAAATTGTTCTTTCTTTTGTCATTGCCTTCCGATGATGCTTGAATTCCTCTTTCTTGAAGCAACGTTCGAAGCCAAGACAAAGTTTGGCGCTGAAAATATTTGAGGTCCCTTTTACCCCCTTCTTCAGACGTGCCTTTATTAACGACGACCGTTAGAACTTCTTGTTAATTCCAATTGGCTTCGATCAGCTTTGATGAACTGAGAAAAACGGACATAACAAAGGAACACTCTCATATACTCCAAGGAAAAACAATCAATCTATTACCACGAGCCTCGTTTCGGTGTCCGATTTTAGTCACCAGTATCTCACGAACAAATATATCGAAATTGGGCTATTAAGGCTTGAACTCCCCGCCTAAAAAATATTCAATCTTATTAAGATGTTGTAAGATCTTGCAAGAGCATGAACAAATGTAAAATGGAAATTAAGATCTCAGATCCTAAGATATCTTCCGTTTATTTAAGAATCTTGTAACAACGTTGATGAACTTTGATGCACAACATCGTTAAGATCTTTCCAAGACCCCAATAAAGTCTTATACTAGAAAGATGTTAATGAAAACTCTCAACAAGACCTTAGTAACTACTAATCAAGAGCTTATTTATGTCTTACAAGACCTTAACTGACAAGATCTGACAAGATCTTACTAAGATGAGTGTACAGTTCGATCCATCGATAGCTTTGACGGCTATGAACCGGAGTCATGTGCGTGGGTTTTACGCTGACATGGAAACTAACAGCTATTCTCATTCATGTTCATGCCGCGGAATTCCAGAATGCGCGGGTTGCGTACCCCTTTTTGTGGAATGTTAGATGCATAATAAAAGGATGAATTACCACGTGCAATATCTCCTTATTTAAAGATCTGCCTTCTTAGATTCGTGGCTTTTCGAAAGAGATACGCAAGCCGGTGATTCTGGAGGAATTTTCGAGTTTTCTTCGCTTCACGTCGCCGAAGCCTAACCTCGTGTTTGCACCTTTTCCTTCGCCCGTTTTATCTTATTTGCCCTAGTCAAGGGAAACTTTGGTCGTCTATATGGCTGTACCTGTTGATCCTGCGGCCGCTGATTTAGAAGTTTTAGCTAATCCTGCTCCACCGCCTGCACCGGTTCCTGCTGTCGCGGACCCAGCTCCGCCAGCTCTTCCGGCTCCTCCTGCGCAACTAGAGGGAGCCGTCGGTGGGCAACAAGAACAATTGAATGAGGTATTTCATAGTTTTGTGCGTTTTTTCGTTTTCGTCCTACTTTTTAATTTGCACAGGTTTTGCATCGTTTTGCCTTCTATCCCTGGGGGTTTCTTTGCGTGTTTGTTAGCATGCATCCTTTATGGCTCTGTTTAAGTTCTCTCGTGTGTCTAGCAGAAATTGGTTTTTGCCCTGTGTCTACTAAACGTTTGCTCGCCCGTCGAGCACAAATTGTATTTGCCGTTTTTCGGCTCTAGTCTTACGTTCGCTCGTGTGTCTAGTATTATTTGGTTTGCCATGTGTCGGTTCCTACCAAACGCTCGCTCGTGTGTCTAGCACTATTTGGTTTTGCTGTGTGTCGGTTCTTGCTAAACGTTCGCTCGTGTGTCGAGCACTATTTGGTTTTGCTGTGTGTCGGTTCTTGCTAAACGTTCGCTCGTGTGTCGAGCACTATTTGGTTTTTCCGTGTGTCGGTTGTTGCTAAACGTTCGCTCGTGTGTCGAGCACAAATTATAGATGAGGTGTGTTTGTTTGCTCGTGTGTCGAGCACAAGTTGTATATGCCGTGTGTCGGCTCTAGTTAACGTTAGCTCGTGTGTCGAGCAGAAATTGGTCTTGCCGTGTGTCGATTCTGGCCAATCGTTCGCTTTTAGATACCGTGTCGGCTCTAGCTTAAATACGGTACTATGTACGTGTATGTTAGCAGACGTCGTGTGTCGACTTTGCTCTGTGTTAGCTCGTGTGTCGGGCTCTTGTATGTGTCGTGTGTCGCCCGTATTTCGGCGTCAAATTTGCATCGCCGTGTGTCGGCTTTGGATTTTATATTCGTTTCTGTCCCGAGCATATTTCGGCAGTCGCCGTTTTGCCGACTCAAGATTCGTTTGCTCACAGGTTCAAATTTTATTTAGTTTGCTTACGTCCTTTGTCTGTCTTGGCTTTCGCCTGTTTGTTTCCTTAACACAGTTTGCCAATGGCCTATTGGTGGGTTAGGTAAGCAGCCGTTTGTCGGTCTCGCTCTCGTTTAGCTTGCATATATACATAGCTTTCTATACTTGTCAGTTTGGTGCGTTTGTTTTCTCACCTCACCCTGTTTTGTGCATGGGTTTTGTTGATTTTCTGCGCTTAAGGATATTACAGCGCGTTTTTTATCCTGTTTCCCTAGCTGGACGCTTTAAAAGCTGAAATCAACAATTTAAAGGAATTAAACGACGAGAAGTCGGTGGATTCAGCTCTCAAACAGGTCCGTCAACCGCTCTCTCGTCCCCCTTCCATGTTCGACGCTTTTGCAGTATGTGCAGCTTTGGAGCAGCTTTGTGATGTCGCCAGAGAGAAAGGTCATGATCGCGCAAATCGTTTCGCCATTATCCTACGTCAAACTAGACCGTTAATGGGTTCTCCTACTTTCCAGCACGTTGTTCTTAAATTGCTGGGCTCAGATGAAGAAGTCGCGATTGCTAAAGAAATTCAGAAAGCTGTGAAGCAGACCCCCGGGATTTGGCCTACAACCATCACATCTCCTCCAGGTCCCAGTGCCATTCGTCAAACGAGTTCTGTTGCGTGTTTTAATTGTGGCCGCCGGGGTCACATCGCTAGATCGTGTTGGAGGCCCCAAAACTTCCGTGAAATCCGTGGAGAAGAAAGATGTAATTGTGTGTGTTGTTGTTTTCGGCTTGATAAATTCTGTTGCTCTGTGTTATTTGCGTGTTTTTGCCTTTTACTTAGTTCCGTTTCATTTTAGTCCGTCTGCACACCTTATTTCTGTTGTTTTGGGCATTTTATTACTCTGCTTTCCCCTTCACTTTCCTAGCTGTGATCAGAAGGGTAATCTCAATTACGCCCTATAATCCGTTTACGACGGATTCCTGGTCCAGCTCGGTTAGTGGGGTTTTTCCCTTTCGTTCACTTTTTAGTTTTCCGCAATAAGCCTAGTTTTTCTTGTCTCCTTTTTGTAGGAGTTTTCCAGTTTTTGCCAGTCCCACTTTAAGCAGCGTCCTAAATCTGTGTCATGGTGCGACAGGGATAATAACCCCACTAGCTGGTCTGGGCCACTCCCGTCATTAGAAATGGTTGCTGAGGGCCACGTTTTCGCGTCTCCAGACATGCTTCGATTTCGCGATCCAGATTTGTTTGTGGCGGGAAACCTTACCTCATGTTTAGACCAATGGGACCAAATCTCCGTGGGTTACGAGAAAAGAGATTTCGTACTAGCCATTATTGAAAATGGCGTGGATGTTTTTGATTTCTTCACCCCCTTCAACGGTACCTTTCAAGGTAAAACTTACTGCAGCGACTTGCCTCCTCGGATGTGTTTTCCAAATTCGGCGGCATGCCACCCATTTAAAGAGTTCATTACTGCAACCATTAAAGATAGAATCTGCAACGGTTCTATCAATATCGTTGGCCGTGTTGGCGAAGTTGAACCACCTCATTTGGCTATGCCAATCACAGTTGAGCCGAATAAACCTCGTATGTGCCATGACGAACGCTTTATTAATTGCTGGATAAAAGATTGTCCGTTTAAGCTTGATTATCTGACGGACCTTTGCCGTTACGTCAACCCTGGCCATTATCAGACTACGTTTGACGACAAGAGCGGCTACGATCATGTCCGTCTTCATCCTCGCAGTTCTACCTTCTTTGGTTTTCAATGGGAGGGTTGGTATTTTACATACGCCTGTCTCCCTTTCGGGTGGAAAGCCAGCGCTTTCGTGTACAACAGATCGCTTGGAGTTCCTTGCTCTCAGTATATAGATGACCGGCATGTCGGACAGTTACGTTTGCATCCTCGAGCCAATGGCATGTGCGCTTTCTCGAACTTTCAGTTGGCTCAAATGGCGGCTTTCATCGCCTGTTTCGTCGTTATTTCCCTCGGGTACTTCATTGGCCTCAAGAAAAGTTGTTTGACTCCTTCGACGTCTAGGCGCTTCCTAGGTTATATTTGCGACTCTGAAAAGCAGGCTTTTCTCCTTCCACAAGATAAAAAAGATAAATTCGCGGAACTAAGAGAAGCCATTCTTAGCAAGAAAAGCGTTTCTGTTAAAACGCTTCAGAAGTTCGCCGGTAAAACTACATCTTTTGCCCTCCTCGTTCTGGCAGCTAAGCTATACTCCAATTCTATGTATCAGGCTATTTCTCGAGCTTCTAAGGCTTCTTCTCGCCAAATTAAACTCCTTCCTACCCTTCGAAATGAAATTTCCCATTGGCGTTTCCTTGATACTTGGCAAGGTTTCTTGTCTTGGAGAGACGAATCTCACTTACAGGTTCAATTGTTTTCGCATGCTTCTAATTTTGGATGGGGCGGATGCCTTTTTAGCCCTGGTCTTCCCAAAGTTGTGATTCGTGGTTATTGGGATGAAGCTGATCGAGGACGTCCCATCATCGTCAAAGAGATTCAGGCCCTACGTCTCACGTTGGAAAATCTCCTTCACCGCTCCGAAAATACCAGGGTGGACGTGTCTGTAGACAATAAGGCCGTAGTGTCGAGTTGGGAGAGTCAAGTCTCAAAATCCCCAGAAGTTTCTGACGTAATGAAGTCAATTTTCCAGTTTTCACTCAGTAGAAATCTCTCTATTTCATTGCAATATGTTCCATCTCGAAGTAATCCCGCGGATTTGCCATCCCGGACCCTTTCAGATCTAGACGCTTCACTTGACATAAAGCCATTGAATTTGGTGGACTCAACCTTTGGGCCTCATACCATAGATTTAATGGCCCTCCCTTCTAACGTTAAGTTGGATCGCTCAGGGCGTCCTTTAAAGTTCTTTTCTCCGTTTCCATGCGTACAGGCCCAAGGAACCAATGTCTTTTCTCAAGTGTTATCGCCCAGCGAAAACGCCTTTGTATTTCCACCATTCACACTTACTGGCCCGCTCCTGAAGTACCTGGCGTCGCAACCATGTCCTTTTACAATGATTGCCCTAGATGTTTCGCCCAGAAAATACTGGTGGCCCCTCCTCCAGCGTCAGGCTACCGTTGCATTCAAATTGGGCCAAAAGGAGGATAATTCAATTCTTCTATTCCCAACTAAAACAGGCCTTTCTACTTGGGAATTCAGACCACTTCAATGGGATCTTTGGGTATTTCGCTTTGCTACTCCCTTATAACTTAACTTAACTGCGTACTCTGGTCAAGCACATACTCAGGGGATCCTTTGTCGTTTTTCTTTAGCTGTTATTCACATAGGATAGTTTGCTTGCTATACCGTGTGTAGTTTCGACTGGCACAGTTTCCTAATAAATTTTTGCTTATACTTTGTATTTTGTGTTTATCACACCCTTTTTGCGTATTTAGGACCTCCCCTTGGTAGCAAGAATATGGGTTCCCGCAGTCAGTTGCCCAAACTGTTCCTACCCAAACGATGCTTCTTTTGCATTTTGCCAACAATGCGGTTACACACGAAGGAAGGAGACCAACGTCCCAGATTCTGAAAAAGTTCCTTTAGACCTGGCTGCCATTGACGAACGTCTCGAGGCCCTTCGCAAGCTTAAGAGCGAGAAACCCTATCAGAAACAGAAGTCAAGCCTTCAGCACGAACTCGAGCGTTTTCTTCGCTCTCTAACCTCTCCTAAGTCTCTTATGTCGGCCATCCCACAGGATTTAATGAGGTTTCTTATTTGGAAGGATAAAGGAGGGAAAACTAAGATTGATCTTCCCCAGTGTAAGCACTTTGGGGTTTCCGGTAAAGTTCAGTGCTTGTGTCCAACCAGACTCGCAGCCGGAACTGTTGATAATTTGATACGGAAATTACGTTCCATTTTTATAGAAGCAGGAAGGGGTAATGCCTGGAATGATATTCTCGGTGTAGGGAACCCGGCAGCCCATCACTCCGTGAAACAGTACCTCACTTTAGTGCGTGAGGAACAAGCAAAGGCGCGAGTTGGTAAAACACAAGCTATTCCTATCTTCTTTGGAAAGTTGATCAAGCTCTGTTTTTATCTCAGAGACTCCGTTTTCTCTAAAGGTACATCCGCAGCTCATCGCTATCTTTATGCAAGAGATCTAGCATTTTTCTGTCTTGATTTTTATTCAGGGGATCGTGGCTCAGACCTGGGTAGGATCTTTACGAAGGAAATCGTTTGTCTCCCAGACGGGGATGGGTTTTTATTCCGCCACACTTTTGGCAAGACCTTAAGGGTGGCGGAAAAACCAATACCCTCATGATTAAGGAATGCCCGGGCCCCAAGTTCTGTCCGGTAGCGAATTTAAGGTTATATGTTAAGTTATGTGATCTTATGTGCGTAAACTTAAGAGGTTATTTATTCAGGGTTTTAAATAGCAAAAGCGAAATTTCTGAAGATCATTTCGTAGGTTCCGCCATAGCTAACAGGCTCGCTTTGCACCTACGTTCAGCTGGGATTTATGACGGAGAAACAATGCATAGTTTTAGAAGTGGTTGCTCGATCACTCTGTCTTTGCTGGGCGTACCTTCGGAGGACGTGGCCAGGCACGTTGGGTGGTCTTCTTTTGTTACAGCCGACTATTACTCGCAAACGAGCAAGGTGATGAATTCGGATTCAGTCGCAGCTTCTTTGGCCATGAGCACGGCCCCAAGTCCAACAGAGCGGGAGCCGCTTGCTGCTGTGGTTACCCAGGCCTTCTCTGAGAAAAATGATACGAGGAACCTTTCTCTAGCTTTTCCTTAGGGTTATCGTATCTAATCCTTAACGGGATTTTGAAATTGGGGTTTCTGAGTTTTGGAGAATAGTCTTTTCTCTCGTTGCTAATATGGTCGCGGGAACCCTTATTTATTTGTTTCACGAGCTAAGTAGCAAGTCGTGTCAGTGGCCGAAGGCCACTATCTTTTCCCATAACTTAACCACGCCGTACAATGAGCGGCATAATTAATGAATGAAAATGGTTTACTTTTTCCTCAATCAATTATTTCAAATTTCTCAAAAACTTAATGGCTATTCGGTGGCATACAACAAAGGTGGGAGTACTATTTGATTGACCAATGGATTTGACAAAGCGTTGCCCTAAAATAACATTCAATATAATTTTATTCACCCGCCGCATTCGCAAGTTGTTCGAAAAGAACCCTTTGATTCGTAATTATTATCACTTTATCACATTATCACACGACCGCAAAGGTCATGGGTTCAAATCCCGCACAAGCCGTACAAGTCTTGGTATTAAACGCTACCTTGGAACCAAGTTCTGAGTGAAATTGCTGTCTCGAAGATACTCGCTTGCCGTAATAGATCCCGGTCTCACCACAGCCAGCGATTCCCCGATATTTACAGAGTTTCCCCCTAGTGGTACAGAGGTGCTTTCCCACACTGGTGAAAAAGTTGTTTTCACACCGTCCATCCGTTTAACCGTTTGTGGAGACAAAAAGTTTGTTTTCACAGCGGCCTGAAATGTATTTTAGCTCGCTGAAATAAACCAATGAAAAGTGTGAATCAAATTGTCGTACGATTTAAGCACGGTGCCTACTTATACGGAGATATTTTTCGCGTATTATCACTATGCAAGAATGTAAATGTTGGTAAGCGCCATTGAAAAATTGAAAAGAAAATTCGAAGTAGCCACTCATTTTTCAGAGATAATCAAGTCCAAAGCTGGAAAAAACAGAGACTTGGTAAAGAAAGAAAAGAGGAAATATTTCTCCGAATATTTCCTAGGAATTTCCGTTTACATACACCAAGGCAACAACAAACCACAAGTTTTGAAATACATAACAATTGGTGATATAAAAACTGCTGTTAATGTAGTATTTAATACAAAATCATTGCATTGGAGCCATTGTCATTTTTGGTCCCTGATTGCTCTATTCTATTTCAGAAAAAAACAGTAAACATATTTGGCGAACTATGAAAAAATCATCATGTCCTTGTCAGTTTCGTTTTGTGAGGTAAAAAGTCGAATAATAATAATAATAATAATAATAAAAGATTTATACCGCGCCAGTATCCTACTGTTCAAAGGCGCCTTACATAACTTTAAAATTAACACTTAAAACAGCTAAAATTAATTATAAAAAGCTTTTCTAAAAAGAAACATTTTCAATCTACTTTTAAAAACAGACACAGACAAAGCATTTCTAATTTCACATGGCAAAGCATTCCATAATGATGGTGCTGCTACAGAGAAAGATCTTGCGCCATATGTTTTCAAGTTATAGGATGGAGAAACCAGAAGGTGCTTCGATGATGAGCGTAGTTGACGCGATGGAGTGTAAGATGTAATAAAATCACAAATGTACGACGGTGCCAAGTTATTAAGTGCCTTGTAGGTTATAAGTAAAATCTTAAAAATAATACGTTGTTCAACGGGAAGCCAATGAAGATTAAAAAGAACAGGCGTAATGTGATCATGCTTTCTTGTAAGTGTGACAAGGCGCGCCGCGGCATTCTGGACGTGTTGTAACTTTTTTATAGTGTAGGCTGGTAGGCCATACAAAAGAGAATTACAGTAATCCAACTTCGAAGTTACAAACATATGAACCAGCAATTCAGTAGTAGTCGCTGAAAGAAACTCCCTGATATAGCTGATATTTCGCAGATGATAAAACGAAGATTTGCAAATGTTAGTAACATGATCATTAAAGCAAAAATGGCTATCGAAGATAGTGCCGATATTTCTCGCCTTTTGCACGGAGTTAATAGTTTCACCAGCAACTGAAATTTCGTGAAGGAGTGGTCTTGGAAGATGTTTAGCGGAGATCACCAATAATTCAGTCTTGTCTTTATTTAATTTAAGGCGATTAACCATCATCCAATGATTAATTTCATTCACACAGCTCTCGATGTTAGACACCGCTAGATCCCTATCACCCAGTACAGTTGGTTGAAAAGACAAGTATAGCTGTGAGTCGTCAGCATAAAAGTGATAGCTCAAGTTAAATTTCTTTACGATGTCTGAAAGCGGCGAAGTATAAAGCAAATACAAAATGGGTCCCAAGACAGAACCTTGTGGCACTCCACATTCAAGGTCATGTTTCGTAGAGGTACCACCCTCGACGGAGACATATTGCATGCGATTCGATAAATAAGATTGCAACCATAATAAAGGCTTTCCAGCTATCCCAAATCGTACACGCAAACGAGAAAGGAGGATGGCATGATCGACTGTATCGAAGGCAGCAGAAAGGTCTAACAGGAGTAAAATTACAGTTCGACGATTATCAATGGCAGAAAGGATATCATTGTGCACACGGATGAGTGCAGTTTCGGTACTGTGATATTGCTTGTACGCTGACTGAAATGTCTCATTTAACCCATATTCATTAATGTAAGAGATAAGTTGATTAGCTACCAATTTTTCAATTGCTTTGCTGATAAATGAAAGATTCGACACCGGGCGATAATTGGAGAACTGTGTATGATCCAAAGAAGGTTTCTTAAGGAGTGGGCGTAACATAGCAACCTTGAGTTGCGAAGGCATCTGACCAGATTCCAGTG
Organism: Pachyseris speciosa; assembly: GCA_016490735.1. Taxonomy (NCBI): domain Eukaryota; kingdom Metazoa; phylum Cnidaria; class Anthozoa; order Scleractinia; family Pachyseridae; genus Pachyseris; species Pachyseris speciosa. The sequence goes on from JAEMWC010001511.1 coordinate 100,562, forward strand.
AGATGTTTATTATTTTGGAAATGAAATGCAACAGAACACCAAGTGCATTTCTTGTAACATAACCAGGAAGAGGATCCAGAGCACATGACTTAGCAGCCAGCTTAACGATACACGTATGAACTTCGTCCGCTGTTACCGTTTTGAAATTATCAAAAGAATATGGACAGGCATTGTCAACAACAGGAACTGTATCTCGATGAGAGTGAGCAGCAGTCATTATATGACTCCGTATTCTATCTATCTTTGTAGTGAAGTACTCAATAAACTTGTTAGCAAGATCAGTAGGCGATTTGCAGGGGGGATATTGAATATCTGTTTTCCTTTGTAGTAGTTTATCAATTATCTTAAAAAGCTTTTGATAATTTGACTGATTCTCATTAATTAATGATGTGAAATAATTCTTCTTGGAGTCACGAATTAAGTTGTTGACAGCATTACATCCCTCAACAAACAACTTACGATCAGAAGGAAGTTTGGTCATTCGCCAGCGTCGTTCAAGTTTTCTACGGGATCTCTTTAAATTATTTATCTCCTCAGAATACCAAGGTGCAGCCGGACGCAGAGTAACTGTCTTGGTTTGCAGTGGAGCATGAGCCTCAAGTATGGAAGCGAGGACTTTATTATATTGATCAATCAAATAATCCAAGGATGAAGATGATGAGGCAAAAAGATCAGGAAGGCTTGAATTCATAACATCAACACAAAAATCATCAAAGTCAATAGATCGAAGCTTTCTGAATGAAATAATCTTCTTGTCGAGCGGCGGCTTATTGAGCAATAGCTGGAAGTGAACAGCAGCATGATCAGAGATGACAAAAGGAGAACCAATTGTTAAATTCGAGACAATGTTATCATCAGATCGTGTAATCACAAGATCCAAGGTGTGTCCTTCTTTATGCGTTGAGCCATGTGTATATTGAGTAAGATTGAAAGCATCCAACAATTGGAGAAATTCAGTTGAGTGTTGGGAAGCACAGGTGTCAACATGTATGTTAAAATCACCAACTAATAATAATCCACCAGGATCAGTGGTGTATTGTTCCAGGAACGTAGAAAACTCATCTAGGAACAATGAGGGTGTTAAACCATTCAAGGTCGAAGGAGGTGGGCGATAAACAATGATAACTCTGATTTTTAAATTGACTGTACTTGACAATAACAAATCCATATATTCAAAAGACATAAACTTCTTGAGCGGCTGCAACTTTAAGTTAAAAGATGATCGAAATAACAAGCCAACTCCACCTCCACGAGTAGAACCAGGCCTAGGAACATGATGAAATGAATAACCCGAAGGACATAAATCACGAATAATTAATTCATTGTCAGCATCTGATTGAAGCCATGTTTCCGTAACACCAAGAAGATCAATATTATTTTCGACAACAAAGTCTTTGATGATGGTAGTCTTGTTGTTAATTGAACGAGCATTTAGCAAGCAAAAATTCACACAGCGAGCCCTTGGTGTGTATCTTTTAATCGGGCTAGGAATAATTTCAATTAAATTTCTTGGATTCGGTCCAACGGGAGTCTTCATAGTGCATGTAAATCGTGAAGAATTTAATCGACAGCCTTGGGGAGAAACCAAAACTCGAATATTATTCGAGCGCCGCCGCTTTTCTTGAACCAATTTTCCCGCTCTGCAACCTCTAAGCTTTCTTTGGCGATTTTTGCCCAGAGGAAATAAGATACCTGGAAGATTCCAATAGTAGCAGAAGCTCTGAGTACGACGAACAAAAGGCACTAATGGAGAAGAGTGTTGTGAATTGTGATTAAGCCAGTTCATCGGTTTCGTTGCAGTCGAAGACGCAGAGAACTCATATCCCAAATAAGCGTTTTGTTCTCTGTGTATCCCCACCATCCGAGAGGATGTAGGACCAGGATTAGATTCGATGTCCATGTAGATAGTAAGATCAAATTTTGTAGGCAGACCAAGCGTCAAGTGACCACGTTTGCACCAAGTAGAAATCGAGCGCGTAAGTTTGTTTCTTCCATCCACTGATCTAACTACGCGAGGAGGACCATGGCATTTCAGCAATAAAGTAAAGGGTCTTTCATAAACCGAAAAATTGATAAATGATGATCGAAAGATTGTAGGAAAACAAATAAAAAATCCTAATATCATCAGAACAAAGTAACACGTTGCAGCCATCTTGGGCGCATACATTACACCACGCGTTTTTTAAAGGTCTATTGTTTATTTTCAAGTAAGTTTATTTGCCTATTTTCTCTAGTAAGTTAAAAATTTGCATCTCTTTTCCTTTAGTTAGGCTTGCTGGGATATCCGATATGGCGGCAAATGCTGGAGCAAAACGTTTTCTTCATTCTTAGGGAATTAGAGAACATTTTTTCAATCAAGATGGCTTTGAATGCTCAGACCAATTTCGAAGACGTTTTGAGATGTGAATTATGTGTAACGTTTCAAAGTTTTTCCAGCATAACTTGCACTTTTGGGGTCTGGCGAGGTGGAATCAGACAAACACGTAAGATCACCTTGTGTACTTTTGTCAATTAGTTGAGCAGTTGTTTCTTGTGGTTGTATTATCTGGAAGGAGTTTTGAAATGCATAAAAAATACGCACTTTGAGAGCCAGTTGCCATAATTCCTTGCTTCTGACTTTCAAAGTCCGCTATAAATAAAACAGAATGACTTGCAGCAAATCTACTAATCCGCGTAATGAAAACCTGTGAAGGACGTATCGTCTTCTAGTCTCCCAGGGTCATGCAAATGTGCCCTGATGCAGCTCCCAGCCAGGAAGGTAAAGGAACTCTATATTTCCTTACCTAATGATCCCCAGCACCACCCTACCACTTGCTGGTATTCAATGCGCCTACTCTTGTGTTAGGCTTCCTCCTTCCCTTGCCGCGTTACCATACTGTTGCCTATATTGCAGCCAGGCAGCCTGCAAAACCCAGGAAAACTGCTAATCGGTGTTCAACCTTCAAATTCTTCGGCAAAACTACATCGAACTCCTTACTGCAGATATTCTCTTCTTCTCGCTCCATCAGATGGCAGTTTCCACACAGACACAAAATGTTATGCGAATCATTTATCTAGGCCAAGATAAAGCGTACCTCTCTTAGGGCAATAACAAATCATTCACAATCTGAAAAAAGAAAAACTTCCTAGTTAATACTACAATCGCTTATTACAATTTACGAGGCAGTGGCTTAAATGTTGTGCAGCCTCCATATAACAGCCTTGTTATGCACAACTCCTATTTGTACATGATTGCCCACATTTGGAATCGTTTACCAGATGTCTCCAAATCCTCGACTACTTCAGCACAATTTCGTGCTCGCCTGAAATGTGTTAAATTCACAGGGTGCCAGTGTATGAACTGTATATAATCTTCTTATTTTACATTTTTACATTCTCTTGATGTACTTAATAGTTAGGTTTTTATATTTGTATGTGCATAATTCGCAATTTACCTTGTTTTGTAATTTTAGTTTGTCGAGCGTTTTTAACACGAGCCTCTGGCTCGGAATATTGTGCAAACACTTCCCACGTTCTTCGACATTAAATAAACTATTCTATTCTATTCTATTCTAACTTTCCTATATATACTTGCAAAAATGGAAGACAAGTGAAACACAAACCAAATACCATGTCCAGTAAACTAAAAGTTCGTTTGTACCCCATGAAGACAATGCAAATCAAGGCACATTTTGCACAATACGTTAACGGTAGGATCAATACATTCACAGGTGGATTGCATCACTTTGGGATCACACAAACCGATAATAATCAACTTTTGATTCCCATTCAGACCATATTTTCAAAGAATTAGAGCTACTAAAACTTCCCGATATTAGACAACTAGAATTGGGTAAGCTTATGTTTTCTCTTAACCATTCTCTTTTGCCTTCAAAGTTCAACAATTATTTTTCTTTAAACAAACAAGTCCATAGCTATGTTACTAGACACGCGAACGATTTTCACCTTTCTTTTTGTAGAACAAATTTTCGTAACTTTCCTGTCAGTTTCCAAGGAACAACTTATTATAACTCTTTAGAAAATGATCTTAAATTAAACAAACAAGTCCATAGCTATGTTACTAGACACGCGAACGATTTTCACCTTCCTTTTTGTAGAACAAATTTTCGTAAATTTCCTGTCAGTTTCCAAGGAACAACTTATTATAACTCTTTAGAAAATGATCTTAAAGAATCTAATTCTCTCCACTCATTCAAAACGAAATTGAAAAAATATATATGTGAATTCTTAGTTAAAAATCTTGTAGTAAATAGTTATCTTTCTTCACACGCCTGATGTTATTTTTATAGTCATTGTTACATGTACCATACTTTATATTTTGCCAACTCAGTCTATGTATTTAGTTAATTTACACTTACCCTCATTGTATTTTACTTTTGATCCTGGCCTTACTGTTACTGTTAACTTTATTTTTACTCTGAGGGAGCCAAATGTCTATAAGCCTCGTGCTTTCCTTTTGGGCTTCCTCACCACTTTCATTTGCTTTGTGTAACAGTTTTGTTTTATCGTTATTTGTATTTTGTGGTAAAATAAATAAACATCCAATAATTACCGCACACCTGTACAATAGGAACGAAAGCTATCTCGAAGGTGGTGTTGCCAATGAAAATAAAGTCACTTACTACTCAAAACAAGACGTTCACTTGTAGCGAGGAAAAGTTCTCAAAAACAAATAATTTAAGGATACATTTCAGCGTAAGTTTTCCATTAAGTGATTACGTTATCAAAACAAAAAAGGGAAGTAAAATAAGCTATTAACGTCGTGAATTACAGCTACTTTCAAGCTCATTATTGTACTAAAAGCACGAGACGAAAACCAACAAATCAATTCCTAAAGAAAATTGACATGAAACTGAAGATGACTCATACTGCTTCTTCTGCGGAACCAGAGAGTCCACAACATCCCCACTGATTCTGCCCCATAGCAGCCTCTTTTTGGAATGCCGTAAACATACAACTTGCTTATCATAAAACGTGCTTTTTGTACATTATCACTGCAATGAACATTACTGTCGCAAAAATGTTGGATTCTTCCAAAAACTATCACCAGATCAATTTTTGTTGTATTTTAGCAAGATCAATGTATGTGAATAAAAAATAAGAATGACATAACTTTGATGTCGTGTGACTTGTGCCAATAGTAGCATATTTAAAAAAAACTAGCATCATTTTTAGCACAATTTCGGAACAATATGCTACTTTTAGAGCACAACCTATGAAAGCCTGGCTGTACAATCTATTAGCAATAGACGCCTTCAGCAGAAAAATCTTAACGTTTAGGGCACAGGAATTGAGGAATTCATCTCGATGGAAATCTCCGAACCTATACCGTCCCTTTCTATCGTTTCCAACGATGAAGTACGTTTTGTCCTCTCATCACTGGGCTTTCATGTCTTACACATATTTCATTCAATTTATTTATTAATCTGTTTATTATATTTATTTAACGTGTATGACTAGGATGATATTCGTGTTTTGTTATGATTAATTAGTTTTCACTGCATGTTTCCCCTAATTGCAGCGAGCCCTATCAAAGCATATATTGCTTAGCGGTTAGTCCTATAATTTACTTTAAAAAGAAAAACAATCTTTTCACAGGGACTCCAAGACGTAAATGGCCGGTAAAAAGAAAAACCTCGTCGAACAACTAGAAAAACGACTGAATCTTGCCAAAGAAAAGGGAGATCGTTCAATTGAAGGGCGTGTCTATTGCAGTCTCGGGTATGCTCATAAGTCAATTGGTGACTTCAGAAAGGCGATGGAGTACCATGCGCTAGATTTACAGATTGCCAAAGAAGTGGGCGATCGAGCAGGAGAAGGTGGTGCCTATGGCAATCTCGGCAATGCCTATCAGTCACTTGGTGACTTCCAAAAGGCGATAGAGTACCATGGGCTAGATTTACAGATTGCCAAAGAAGTGGGCGATCGAGCAGGAGAAGGTGGTGCCTATGGCAATCTCGGCAATGCCTATCAGTCACTTGGTGACTTCCAAAAGGCGATAGAGTACCATGGGCTACATTTACAGATTGCCAAAGAAGTGGGAGATCGAGCAGGAGAAGGTGGTGCCTATGGCAATCTCGGCAATGCCTATCAGTCACTTGGTGACTTCCAAAAGGCGATAGAGTACCATGGGCTAGATTTACAGATTGCCAAAGAAGTGGGCGATCGAGCAGGAGAAGGGCGTGCCTATGGCAATCTCGACAATGCCTATCAGTCACTTGGTGACTTCCAAAAGGCGATAGAGTACCATGGGCTACATTTACAGATTGCCAAAGAAGTGGGAGATCGAGCAGGAGAAGGTGGTGCCTATGGCAATCTCGGCAATGCCTATAAGTCACTTGGTGACTTCCAAAAGGCGATAGAGTACCATGGGCTACATTTACAGATTGCCAAAGAAGTGGGCGATCGAGCAGGAGAAGGGCGTGCCTATGGCAATCTCGGCAATGCCTATAAGTCACTTGGTGACTTCCAAAAGGCGATAGAGTACCATGGGCTAGATTTACAGATTGCCAAAGAAGTGGGCGATCGATCAGGAGAAGGTGGTGCCTATGGCAATCTCGGCAATGCCTATCAGTCACTTGGTGACTTCCAAAAGGCGATAGAGTACCATGGGCTACATTTACAGATTGCCAAAGAAGTGGGCGATCGAGCAGGAGAAGGTGGTGCCTATGGCAATCTCGGCAATGCCTATAAGTCACTTGGTGACTTCCAAAAGGCGATAGAGTACCATGGGCTACATTTACAGATTGCCAAAGAAGTGGGCGATCGAGCAGGAGAAGGTGGTGCCTATGGCAATCTCGGCAATGCCTATCAGTCACTTGGTGACTTCCAAAAGGCGATAGAGTACCATGGGCTAGATTTACAGATTGCCAAAGAAGTGGGCGATCGAGCAGGAGAAGGGCGTGCCTATGGCAATCTCGGCAATGCCTATAAGTCACTTGGTGACTTCCAAAAGGCGATAGAGTACCATGGGCTACATTTACAGATTGCCAAAGAAGTGGGCGATCGAGCAGGAGAAGGGCGTGCCTATAGCAATCTCGGCAATGCCTATCAGTCACTTGGTGACTTCCAAAAGGCGATAGAGTACCATGGGCTACGTTTACAGATTGCCAAAGAAGTGGGCGATCGAGCAGGAGAAGGTGGTGCCTATGGCAATCTCGGCAATGCCTATCAGTCACTTGGTGACTTCCAAAAGGCGATAGAGTACCATGGGCTACATTTACAGATTGCCAAAGAAGTGGGCGATCGAGCAGGAGAAGGTGGTGCCTATGGCAATCTCGGCAATGCCTATCAGTCACTTGGTGACTTCCAAAAGGCGATAGAGTACCATGGGCTACATTTACAGATTGCCAAAGAAGTGGGCGATCGAGCAGGAGAAGGGCGTGCCTATGGCAATCTCGGCAATGCCTATAAGTCACTTGGTGACTTCCAAAAGGCGATAGAGTACCATGGGCTACATTTACAGATTGCCAAAGAAGTGGGCGATCGAGCAGGAGAAGGGCGTGCCTATGGCAATCTCGGCAATGCCTATCAGTCACTTGGTGACTTCCAAAAGGCGATAGAGTACCATGGGCAAGATTTACAGATTGCCAAAGAAGTGGGCGATCGAGCAGGAGAAGGGCGTGCCTATGGCAATCTCGGCAATGCCTATAAGTCACTTGGTGACTTCCAAAAGGCGATAGAGTACCATGGGCTACATTTACAGATTGCCAAAGAAGTGGGCGATCGAGCAGGAGAAGGGCGTGCCTATAGCAATCTCGGCAATGCCTATGAGTCACTTGGTGACTTCCAAAAGGCGATAGAGTACCATGGGCTACGTTTACAGATTGCCAAAGAAGTGGGCGATCGAGCAGGAGAAGGTGGTGCCTATGGCAATCTCGGCAATGCCTATCAGTCACTTGGTGACTTCCAAAAGGCGATAGAGTACCATGGGCTACATTTACAGATTGCCAAAGAAGTGGGCGATCGAGCAGGAGAAGGTGGTGCCTATGGCAATCTCGGCAATGCCTATCAGTCACTTGGTGACTTCCAAAAGGCGATAGAGTACCATGGGCTACATTTACAGATTGCCAAAGAAGTGGGCGATCGAGTAGGAGAAGGTGGTGCCTATGGCAATCTCGGCAATGCCTATAAGTCACTTGGTGACTTCCAAAAGGCGATAGAGTACCATGGGCTACATTTACAGATTGCCAAAGAAGTGGGCGATCGAGCAGGAGAAGGGCGTGCCTATGGCAATCTCGGCAATGCCTATCAGTCACTTGGTGACTTCCAAAAGGCGATAGAGTACCATGGGCTAGATTTACAGATTGCCAAAGAAGTGGGCGATCGAGCAGGAGAAGGGCGTGCCTATGGCAATCTCGGCAATGCCTATAAGTCACTTGGTGACTTCCAAAAGGCGATAGAGTACCATGGGCTACATTTACAGATTGCCAAAGAAGTGGGCGATCGAGCAGGAGAAGGGCGTGCCTATAGCAATCTCGGCAATGCCTATCAGTCACTTGGTGACTTCCAAAAGGCGATAGAGTACCATGGGCTACGTTTACAGATTGCCAAAGAAGTGGGCGATCGAGCAGGAGAAGGTGGTGCCTATGGCAATCTCGGCAATGCCTATCAGTCACTTGGTGACTTCCAAAAGGCGATAGAGTACCATGGGCTACATTTACAGATTGCCAAAGAAGTGGGCGATCGAGCAGGAGAAGGTGGTGCCTATGGCAATCTCGGCAATGCCTATCAGTCACTTGGTGACTTCCAAAAGGCGATAGAGTACCATGGGCTACATTTACAGATTGCCAAAGAAGTGGGCGATCGAGCAGGAGAAGGTGGTGCCTATGGCAATCTCGGCAATGCCTATAAGTCACTTGGTGACTTCCAAAAGGCGATAGAGTACCATGGGCTAGATTTACAGATTGCCAAAGAAGTGGGCGATCGAGCAGGAGAAGGGCGTGCCTATGGCAATCTCGGCAATGCCTATAAGTCACTTGGTGACTTCCAAAAGGCGATAGAGTACCATGGGCTACATTTACAGATTGCCAAAGAAGTGGGCGATCGAGCAGGAGAAGGTGGTGCGTATGGCAATCTCGGCAATGCCTATCAGTCACTTGGTGACTTCCAAAAGGCGATAGAGTACCATGGGCTACGTTTACAGATTGCCAAAGAAGTGGGCGATCGAGCAGGAGAAGGTGGTGCCTATGGCAATCTCGGCAATGCCTATCAGTCACTTGGTGACTTCCAAAAGGCGATAGAGTACCATGGGCTACATTTACAGATTGCCAAAGAAGTGGGCGATCGAGCAGAAGAAGGTGGTGCCTATGGCAATCTCGGCAATACTTATTACGACTTCGGCAATGTTCATAAAGCTATAGGATTGTACCAGTCTAGCGTAGAAGTCTTGAATAGCATAAGAGCAAGCCTTCAATCTGAGGAGGCTTGGAAATTAAGCTTTCGTGAACTCTATCACAATGTTTATACTATGTTGTGGACGGCGCTTTTAAAAGTGGGAGACAGTTATGAAGCCTTGTGTGCTGCTGAACATGGACGAGCTCAGGCTCTTATGGAGGCCTTGAAGATGCAATACGGGCTAAGCACTGATCTGTCAGCGGAACTTGACACGAAGGAGACAATTTCTTACGTTCTAAGAGAAGTATCTACACCGGTAGCTTTTCTTGCTAGAAAAGGAGACGCAGTGATGATTGGTTTCTGGAAAGAGGCCACGAAATTACGTTTCGTCGCGGGAAAATCAGAGGCGAGAATAAAGACGAAGATGCAATTTCCATCTTGTTAGAGGCCGCTCTGAAAGAAATTGGAGCTGGTGTTGGTGTTAGATGCGAGAATCGCACACTGGATAACTTGAGTAGTGATCCCCCATCTACTAGAGAAGGCGATGAAGAAGGTAATGAGCCATCCAAGTGTGTCGAGAGCCCTTTGCAACAATTGTATGATTTAATTATCAGTCCCATTTCGGATCTGCTCCAAAGGGACGAACTAATCGTTGTCCCAGATGGTCCGTTGTGCTTGGCTCCATGGTCCGCACTAAGCAAATCTATCAGAATCCGCACCATTCCCTCGCTGACAAATTTAAAGCTACTGGCAGATGTACCTGCGGACTTTCACAGTAGGCGTGGGGCACTTTTAGTAGGAGATCCATGTACCAAAGCAATTCGAAAGCCTTTATGTGAGTTGCTCTGCGCGAGAAAAGAAGTAGAAGTGATTGGCAAACTTCTTAAGACCCCACCACTCATCGGAAATATGGCAACGAAAGCTGAGGTGATGAACCGTTTAAAGTCAGTTGGTTTGGTTCACATTGCTGCCCATGGAGATAAGAAAACTGGAGAAATTGCCCTAGCTCCAAACCCTGGCTGGAAGACTGCATTCCCGGGGAAAGAACACTACATGCTGAAAATATCAGATGTGCAAGAAGTGCGTCTTCGAGCTAGCCTTGTGGTCTTAAGTTGCTGTCATAGTGGTCGGGGAGAGGTGTTAGAGTCTGAAGGTGTGGTCGGGATAGCACGGGCCTTCCTGTGTGCTGGTGCTCGTTCTGTTTTAGTATCACTATGGGCAATTGATGATGAGGCCACCATGGAGTTCATGAAAAGCTTTTACCAAAAGCTAAGAAAAGGAAAAAGCACATGTGCTGCTGTTCACCACGCTATGAAAACTCTTCAAGCTTCAGAGAGGTTTTGCTACATGAAGCACTGGGCTCCTTTCCTACTAATCGGTGACGATGTAAAGTTTGACTTTGGAGAAGAAGAATATCCAGAATGTAAGTATATAGATACTTCAATGTTAGCTTATTATGTCGATTAAAGCGCATTGGAAAGTAAAAGAGCGAGAATAGCGTCTAAGTGTACTTGTGCCGCGTATTCTAAATGTTTTGCGATGCCGAGATGCAAATCTTTTCCACTGGTTTTCATCGATATTGGATACTTGATCGTAATCTTTTACTACACAGCGCTTTGGAGTTACGTTTAAGATACGAACTCAAGAAAAAAAACGCTTTTAAGATGTCGCTCTTCTTGAAGATTGCATACTAAAGTAGCCACTTTGTTTTCCCGGGATGCGAATATGACGTCCCGTCCTTTCCAATCTAAACTAGACCCAACCATCTCGATTGTTCTCTACCATTTTTGAGTTGAATAATGGGGCCATAGGAGCCGTAGCTTGAAATAACACGACTATCCATGCGAACGTTTCAATGAAACGTTGTGTGTGATGGGTATTCTGTACTGTATTCAAAACCGAAGATAAAAGGAAACTGTAAAACCAGTTTAAGTAGAATAGCGTTATTCTTATTAGCTTTTATTCTCATTCCATCGACAGGTTAAGGTGCTACAAACAAAGATTTACCTCCAGAAACGAAAGCCTTGAGTATTCACGAACAGTTGTGTTAAATCATATTATCAGTTTACTTTATTAGATAACCAGCCTAACGTGGCTGTGTTGTACACTCTAGTTTTTATTTGGAAAGAAAAAAACCCTTCCTAGGGAAAATCTTCCACATAACAGGGTCTGACCCTACATGTTCTAAGCGGTTGACAATAAAATGTCTTGCTTGTGTCACATATTTGTCCAGTCAAACAGGAAATGAAGAAAATCGTATAATTGTTTGCGGGAAATTGAAATTACTTACGTTGTGTGCCTACAAAATAGACCGACCCAGAAAGTCTTGTTATCAAGTTTTTACAAATCAGGAAATGCAAGAAAAAGTAATGAAAAGAAATTTCAGGTGTTGACTGACAGTTTTATTACACCTCGCCTCATTCAACGAGTTGTTCTACTCTCTTACCTCCAACTTTTTTTCCTGCTTGAAAGAGAAAGGAAACACTGGAGAGATTCACTGGGTTTGATTTCCTTTTTGTTTGTCTCCTTCCTTTTTTGACGATATAAATGACCGTACATAAGACAGAATACCAACATGGCGAAACGTGCGGCAAACGAACTGGTGAAATAAGCGTGCACTTCAACAGAAAATCAGATATTTTCGTACTTCCGTATTAGGACTTTCCAGATTCTTTGGTAAATCGACCGCTTTCCTTAGTTAGCGAAAACTCCGGTAACGAGATTGGTGTTACGCAGCCTCATCAACGCTGCTCATTACATTACATTATTCTCCATGTTTACATTTGTTACAACGGAGCAGTGTCAGAGAAATCCGATGAAGGGCGGAGTTCTATGTAGAAAAGACGTAGGATAATTGAGACAGCTGTCAACAGAAATTGCATGAGAGGAGAGAATTGTATACTGCAAGACACTGTTCCTTTCAATAAATTAGAGATCTAATTTAAAGTCTGCAAAAGATTATAATTGAAATGTTATGCGACGTACAAAGAAATATGCCCTTGTAGTAAACGTTTCTTTGAAAAATTGTGATATTTAAACTGTTGGAACTCGTCGAGTTTGATTAAAACCTCTCTGAAACTCGGTGATTGCTCAAAAACTCGATATGACGAGTTAATTTGTGAAGGCAGGTTTACCTTTCATGGTGTATTTCGAATGTTATGCTATCATCGAATTTCGTTAATACTACGTACAATTAAATTTGCACGATGTTGATATTGCATAAAATATGATTTTTTTGATGCTGTATAAAATTGATCGCTACTGGATACAACATATTATAGACGTTACTGATGTATATTAATGTGTTAAAACTCTCAATGATGTGAACTTCACGTACTGTCGCTTTAAGACCTATTGTAGTTTCCTCTGTAGAGGTGGTGGATTGTACCTTCAAATGGCTGAGTCGGTTTTAAAATTTGTCTTTCTCTGCGCAATACTTTCAAACGCAGTAGAATTGCAAACAAAGACTTGTGCAAATATTAAGCTTGTATTCTGGAGATCTTGTTGTTTGATTTTTTTGGAAACAAATGGTCGAGAGAGCAGAGAGTAACCAGTAATAATAAAAACAAACAAACAAATGAGCACGTGAAGTTTATCACGTCTACCTAACACTTACGCTTTAGGCTTTATTTTCCTTCACGTGTTTATTTGTTTGTTCGCCCCGTGTGATCTCAGTTAATTTCATCCTTTCGTCAACCTTTCCCCAATACTGGACAATCAATCAGTCTTGTTTTCACAGGGGCAGTCACTTCCTTCAAAGCGCACGATAAGGCCAGTCAGGCCGATATGGACTCGCAATTTCTCGGAATAAGAAAGCTTTTCCGAACTGATTAGATTGTGTTAGGTTATACGAATTTTGATGTTCATGTTAAATGTCTCTAAGAAAAGAACTCATATATTCTGCAAAGGTGACAGTACACGGAGTACACAGCAATTAAAAGGATAATGATTTAAGGCTCAGCCGATTGTACTTGAATTAAGCCGGTTCTGTTTCATAGTGCCCGAACAGCGCGTTCACCAAATTGTCTAGTCTAGTTTCTACTGACTATTTAGTTACAATGTATGTGCAATGGTTAGCTACAAACGGTCAAAACTATTGTTTTAGTCGAACTAGTTATTCCGTGATTTGACAACCGATAATGGCATTTTTGACGTCTATATCACCGCAGACAGTTTCCTTTATAGGCCGTTTCGGAGTTGCGTAGGGAACTGGGGCGAGTTTCGAATTTTTAATAATCGATAAATTGACATCATCACGTGGAAGATAACATTGAGATTGGCCATTTGCCCAAGTTTGATGGTTTTAGGTTGAACAGAGACCAAGTTATGGACTTTAAAACATAGTTCAAAGTCCATACAAACGTCTCTAATTTTGAGGTTGCGTCCCCCAAAACCATATCAACTCTTAAAAATATTTTTCATTTTTGTGACAGCAGTAAAATTCCGTCATGAGCCTACTATTTGAAAGTAACTGAGGTGAAAATCACTTCATTTGCCCACTTTTACGACTATCAGACAATTCGTGAAAAGTTTTTAGAGTTTATATGGTTTTGGGCGACGCAGCCTCAAAATTAGAGACGTTTGTAGTTCGTTCACGTTAACTACAAGCCACGGAATTATTTTGCATGTTTTCGACGTGCACAATAATTCTTTTGCAAAAACGTAAAAGAGACCCTATCGTTTACCGTTTGCCGTAAGCGAGATCTTTGTAGTAAATAAGTCGGTTGCTGCAATAAAAGGCAATAATTTGTGTACTAGAAATGTTGGTGTAAAGAGTGTTGATAACTAACATTGACTGAAAAGTAATTAAAATACTTTACGCTTTCAGTTATTACTTTTTCACTGATTTTTCCCTGGCCGATGTTAAACGTAAATTCCCATCGACGCCACTTTTCTCGCTGTATTCGCCTCACATTTTCTTGGATTCCACGCGTCATTTATTATTTCTCAGTAGGTGGCTGTTAAAGGGAACCTCCACTCTTACAACAAATTGACGCTAAATTGTAGGTAATAATTACTACATTTCAAGTTCTGTTGAGTTTCAAGGCCGCCGATTTGGGATTTGATAACGCGTGATGGTTGCAGGTATTGTCAGGAAGGAAATGAAGCAGAACATCCTTTGTTTGTGTTTAACAACAGGGCAACCATCACGCCTCATCAAATCAAAGTGGCCGCGCCCATGAAACTTAACAACGAAAATAGGCGATGATAATATCCATTTTTTTTTTGACACTTAAATGTTATATCCACGTTTTAAAACAAAATTTGAAATCTGGCAATTATTTCCATTAATTCAGCGTGAATTTGTTGTAAGAGTGGAGGTTCTTTTTACAGCGGTGATTATATTGGCGTGAACACCTAAAATATGTCTGGAATGTTAATTGTGTTGTAACCAATCACAGGCAAGATCTTCATACCACCGAAACCACAGGCAACGAACAGTTTCCTATCGGTCACGGAACAAATTATTTTCGTTTTGTTTAACATGTTTAAGGATACAAGCTGTCTTATTAGGAATTTAAAACACCACTGCTCCCCAAGATCAGTGCTGAGGACCGCATTGAGCACATCATTCGATTTTAAAAAGAAAAATTTAGAAGCCAACGCGACGCGACGACGACCAGCTTTCCATGTAACGACATATTACATGAAGACAATAAAAAAATGAAAAATCGTGAATTCTTCCTAGAAAAATAAATTTCAGATATGCATTGAACAATATAAAGCTGTTGGGTTGTAACGTGAGAGTTTACGGACATTTATGGAGATTCTTTTGGTAAGAAGAACTGAGATCGGAGATAATCACGTTTTTTTTTCTTTTGCGCGCAAAATGTGCTAATAATCGCATCCAAAGTGGACTTGAAATCTTGGCTAAATCCCCTCATAACTAGTTTCCTATAGCATGTAATCTCCCAGATATCAAATGCATAAATGCCTTCAGAGAAAAAGCAAAATTATATTTTGGAAGGAATACCGAAAATTGGGCTGTTTACTTTGCGCGATGCGTCAATCATTCCATTGATGTTGAATTTGGTCGGCGGTCTTTCCAGTTTGCGATCTTCCGATCAAGGAGCTTCTGCCGGCACAGTAGTTCGAAGGTTCAATCGTTAACCCACATAAATCCAATCCCCTTGTTCTACAAAAAATATTAGCATTAGGATTATGCTATCAGAAACGAAAACATCGACAAGAACTCTCTCGAATTTCAACTTTATTATTAGCTACCAAAAAAAAAAAAATAAATTACCAAAATAGTAAATCTCCCTGACCCAACAAAAAAGTGTTAACGCTTGCTGAAATAGCCGCGAAGCGATGGAAATCAGAAAATTGTAGCGGCTTACCTTGCAACATTGTAACTTGCGATCAGGCGTAACTACCGATTTCGATCGTTATAAAAAGTTTGAAAATTCGCGCGCCAAACCGTCGCGTGCGTAGGTCCCGGCACTTCGGCTTTGTAATTTATTTCAAAATCACTCAAACCTGTATTCTTCGCTATTATAGCACATACTGTAAACAAAGAGGAAGGAAAAGCCATTGTTTACTTGTAAAGAGACTGAATGTTAAAACAAAACGAAAATAATTTGTTCCGTGACAGATAGGAAACCGTTCGTTGCCTGTGGTTTCTGTGGTGTGAAGATCTCGCCTGTGATTGGTTACAACACAATTAACATTCCAGACATATTTTAGGTGTTCACGCCAATATAATCACCGCTATAAAACCCCTACAAGGAACGTTGTCAGGCAAATATTAGGGATGGACCAAAAATACTCCCCTTTCAGATTCACTTGCTTGTACGGTATCCACCTTCCTGTTAACAGGGAGTTTCAACAACGAGGGTGGCGACGGCAACGAGAATACTTCAAAACAATGGGCTTTACTCTTTCTCTACCGGAGATTTGTTCGTTTTTTTTTTGCAATTTCCGGAGGGTAGGAAGTCAAATCGACCCGGCTACTCCATATAAGGGGTTACCAGGGAGATTTTGCTCGTCCACAACACCAAAGGTTCTATCTCTGTTGTCACGCTCGTCACACTAGCTGTCGTTTATTTCTAAACGATCACTGCAGCTGCAATTCGTTACTTATTTGATTTATAAGTGTGTTTTTCGAGCCATTTTCCACCTCATAAGCCCCCTGCGTCATAGAAGCCCCCCTTTCATCATAAAGCTGCGTTTCACTCCTTTGAAAGAAAACAGAGGTGAGAGGCAATTTCACCCGAAGTGGGCCGCTCAAAGTATTCGAGCGAGTGTTGGCAATTCACGGAGTGAAGTTGAGTCTTTAGTCGTTTTGTGAGTAAATTCCGGGACCTGGCATGACAATTTCGGCGAGTTTTGAGTCGTAAATAACGCAATCAATGCAATATTTTGTCAGCAGGACCGGGTGGCTTTGACACAGTTCTAAAAAATTTCTGAAATGGAAATTGGCGGAATTTCACGCTGTATACAAGAGTTTCCCGTAATTCGTTAGGGTCGCAAACGCGAAAATGGCATACCCTCATTTCTCAATCCACTGCAGTACAAATATATAACACTTTAATCCAATCTCATTTCGATTACTGTGCCCCCGTTTGGGATGGATTGAGTTATTATCTATGTGAGAAACTACAAAAATTGCAAAACCGAGCTGCTAGGGTTATTCTGCAAGCCAACTGCGAGGTTAATGGCCCATTTCCGATATATTTTGGCGCGGAAGATTGGTAACGAAAATCGACGCGAAAGCGAGGTTTGGGGGAATAGCACGGGAGAAACGAAATACACTTATAGTGCAAACAACTGAATCAAGGAAAAGCGAGATCATCTTTTGAAGTTCAGGACAGTAAAAATCTGAAAATGGAGAGCAGGTTTAATTGTAAAAGCGTTCCATGGCTAAACGATTATTTCACAAAACGAGGAATACAGGCATCAGATCAAGGGCGAGGTAAACGAAAAGCTGAACTTGTAACGCTCGCACGAAAAGCGAGTGAAATGAAATTAAGATGGGTCGATGAAGACGAGGAAGAGTTGTCGGACGAGTTAGTAAGTAAACTGAGAGCTGATAAAGGAACCATTCCAAACCCTTCCAACATCCACAGCTGGACCTGCGATTTCGCCAGCATGAAACAATTTACTTTTCAGTTTGCTGACTTACCCACGTATTTTCCATTTTGGCAGCTGATCATTCCAATCTAAGATTCCTTTTTTTATGCCTTTCTTCGCAAAGATTTTGCTTCGGAGCTTCCTTTTCTGGATCAAATATTGTGGGAACAGCTCCTGTGACAGCAGAAATCTATCCTGAGAATTCCTTTTTAAGGTCTTCTTTCCGGAAATGCAGAGAACAGATTCGAGGATCGACGAGAGTAAGGAATTTATCATCGGCTCTTCTTTAAAACAATTGCCACTTTGTAAGAATTTTTATACCAGATTTGCCCTTGTGTGATCGCTATTAGTACAAGCCGCAGCTGCACAATATTTTACCAAGATAAGTATGTAAGCCCTAATTTTCAAAGCTTGTTTTCATACATTTGTTTCAGCCGGTCTTCCCCCAAGCCTCGCTTTCGCGTTTAAATTTGGTACCAATTTCCCGCACCCAAACATATCGGAAATGGGCTATTCAAGCTAGACTGCGAGCAGTCCCTCTTTCTTTCCTTCGTCGATCTTGTGAGCAAACGCGAAGCCCGAGCGAGCGGAAATTGGGGCGAGCGGAAGTCAAGTCGAGCGAGCGGAAAGAAGGAGGGACTGCAGCCTTTCCTCTTTGCGACGCGTTCAGATAACTCAGCCGTGAAAAGCTCCGTCCCTTTCTGTCGCGTGGGAGTAGTAGGAGGTGAGCAAGATAAGCCCCGTTTCTGCCTTCCCCTTGCCTTCCCCTGCCTTCCTCGCTTGTACTTTCGAGAAACGCCGGGCGAAGAAGAATTTTTGTAATGCCCGCAGTCATTACAAGGGAAATAGGAGCGCTCAGCAGCCAATCAACTGGATTCATGAATTGAAATCGGACTCGACGCGCGGTAGCCCCTCGCGTGATTCCACGCGCGAGAGAACCTCATGAAAAGAAAAAAAAAAAGACCTCAAATGTCCCGATTGTCTCCTTTTGTCCTGAACGACCTTGTTTTGTCCCTTTTGTCCCTAAAATGTCCTTTTCGTCCTGTGTTGTGTCCTTTTAGTCCTGTGTTGTGTCCTTCTTGTCCTTCGAATAAAAGGTTAAAATTTGCTGAAATGATTTTATTTCTGCTGAGATCTCGAACTGTTCACATGGCTAAACGCGTGTGCCGTGATTCCCCAATTCCGAATTGTGGAGCAAAATATCTCGTTAAATTGTCTAATCATCTCACAGATGTACATGGATTAGATTATATCAATCGAAGGAAGTGGTTACAAGAAGCGAAATTACAACCTAAGGTTAGAGTGATGATCTATCCAGCAAAAAGGAGCCAGGGATTAAGACGTTCAAGAAGTGAAACACCTCTATCAGTGCAGGATGAGGAAAAGGATACGATATTCCATCAGTTATCAACAAGAGGAGTTAATAAATCGCTGAAATCTCTACCAAGAGGCGTTGGAAAAGCAGCCAAGAGAATCAAACATTGTAAAACAACAGCCGATTCAGTTCTTCAGTGGCTCACTTTGCATGGAGACGATAAACGGCCGAATACAGAGAAGAGAGCTTAGTAGCCCCGCCTGCAGTACCAGTAGCTTGTCACACTAAACCGCATCCCACAAGCTTCACATTTTCACTGCTTGTTTTAAAGGCGGCGCTCCACTTGGCGTCCAGTTTGCCGTCAAAGCTCGTGCTGTTCAAACCAAAAAAAGTGTCTTGGAGCGAAGGTTATAATGACTACCTTCTTCAACGGGGTAATGGAAATTTCGAAGATAGCGAAGACAGTGAAGACTCTCAATCTAGCCAAGAAATGGATTCTTCCCAAGAAGTGACAGAGCACTTAAACCCTTGGTCGCGCATATTAGATGAAGCTCAGGAACGCCACGAGGTCCAGCTCAATGCTTTGGTCGATGAGTACGAAAGAAACGGAGATTCGGAAAATGTGGCTCACCTTAAAGCACAGAACGCTCTCCTTCCACTCTACAGAAAAGAACTGAGAAAAGTACTGTTAGAGTATCTGCAGTGGATGCGAGCGATGAAGAAAGATTACACCTTCCAAAAAGTGATGGAAACCCAAAAAGATCTCAAAGATACGGATGGATTCGATTGGCTAGAATCGACAGAACTAGCCATCGATAAGCGGAAATTCTTGCTTAATCGAATGTTTGTGAAGCAACCCATTCCACAAGATGAAGAATAGAACTACTTTGACTGATACACTGTGTTTTTGCTCTCAATACGAATGTATTTCAAATCAATATCTAGCGTGTTGTTCTATTGGAGTTTATTTCTTTGTTAAGGGGACCTCGGTCTTATTGTTTGGTATTCTCAATGTAACGAAGACGATTGATTGCATCCTAATTTTTTGATACTTTGTGCTAAGCATTTCGTAGTTGTTGGAGCTTTCGTTGTCAATAAATGTATGTTTATTCAATTCAAATCAATTTCTGTATTGTTTTTGTATTCGCTGAGAAAAGGCAATAAAGTTTATGTTTGTCGGTCTCAAGAAACGTGTAATTCATATTAGTCGCGTGTTGAAAATTAAGCGCTCCGAACGTCCATTGTTGTTGTTGAACGGTAGAAGGTTCCCCCATGGGCTTTTTTACTTTAGAGTTTATATGTAAATATAGGGTTGAGAGAAGAGCTGAGATCCGTTTTGCATAACGCGTGCGTGACTAACGGAGCGGAAAACGAAAAAAGTTAGCTAAGAATTTATTTTCTCTCTCGCATCTCTCATCGGCAAAGCAGAGGGGTCAGATAGTATCGGGGTTTTCAGTATTGAGATAGAAGAGAACGCAGTTTTCAGTTAAAATTTCTGTCATGTGTGTGTTTTGGTTGTGTGAACGGAACTACCGCTTAATAAAAGAACAGTCAGAGCCAAGCGGTTTTTCGAATAGATGGATCAGTTTTGTTGCCACACAACAAATAAGTTCCTGTATTTTAATGCTTTAAACTAAGTTACAACATTAGCGCTTAATTCGACTTGCATGTTTGGAGCAATGTCTGACTGAAAATATTGGTGACAATTAGACTTTTTTCCTAGCGAAACGAGTGCTTGAACGATAACGCTTTCGAAATCTACCCGCTTTTATTTTGAACACGTAATACATTCTACATGAACCAATCAGGGTTAAAAGAGATCGGGAAAGTGTAGGCATCTTCGCTATCCATCATCAGGCAGGAGTGCTGTCTTTGACTTGGATGTTGAACGGCGCAGCCGTTGCAGCGAGTTATTTTTTCTTCTTGAATCAGTGCGTCTAGTATAGCGGCATACGTTAGCTGAAAAACATGGCCGATAAGACTGACTGCCCTTTGTCGATGGACTTGTTCCACTTCGTCAATCGTCAAGAAAGGGGTACTGCTTGATTTGACTTGCATGTTTGGAGCAGTGTTTGAAAACATATTGGTGACAGTTAGACTTTTTTCCTAGCGAAGCGACTGCTTGAACGATAGCGCTTTCGTTAAACTACCCGCTTTTATTTTGAAGTCATAATAGATTCTTGACTAACCAATCAGGGTTAAAAGAGATCGGGCAAGTTTGAGCAGGTCTATTGTTGCTATTGAACTAGAGCGACGCTCATTAGTATGGAGGAAGGCATTTTTACCTAGACGCTTAATTAATATGCAGGAAGACACTTATTATTATGCAGGAAGGCAGGGGAAGGCAGGGGAAGGCAAGGGGAAGGCAGAAACGGGGCTTATCTTTGCTCACCTCCTACTACTCGTGGGCCAAAAATGAACTTTCGGCTTTTGAGAATTTTGGTCTCCGTGGAAAGCTAGCAACCTCTAGTTTTTAGATTTTCTAATTGCCACTCACGAAATAATTTCAAGGAGTTTAATTCCATCTTTCCGTCAATGAATTATAAATAGCGCTATGATGTTGTCCGTTTTCCAGTGATCGCAGATAATACAGATTTACTGTATTTGCCTTGCCGGAAAAAAACATACTTAAGGTCGGCACACACGGAGGGACTAGTCCCTGCGACTAGTCCCCGCGACTAGTCCCGGGGACCAAGTCCCTTCGTGTGAACTACCCATTCAATTAGAAAATCTAGTCGCAGGGACCAAAATTTGGTCCCTGCGACTTGTCCCACGAATTCAAACGTGGTTTGAATTCGTGGGACAAGTCGCAGGGACTTGTCCCCTCAAATTATGCTGGTCCCTGCGTGTGAACTGTCCGTGGGACTAGTCCCTGCGACCAGTCCCTTCGTGTAAACTCTTCAGGGGACTAGTTGCAGGGACTAGTCGCAGGGACTAGTCCCCTCGTGTGTGCCGGCCTTTAAGACTTAACTCGCGTTTTATTTGTATTCTTACAATAATTTTGGTCTCGATGGATACCTAAATCCTTGCAGTTTTGATTTTTGTATTCGCTTGGGGAAAATGTTCACAGGACATGGAAAAAACTTTTCCGTGTACGAGTAAAACAGCTTGAGTGACCGCCGTCTTACAGAATAAACAAACAACGACGCTCTGTTTTCGAAAAATTCTAACTCTCGTTCGTTTCGTCGTAAAGCAATAATCTTGGTCTCTATGGAAAGCTAGAAAAGTGTAGTTTTTAGATTTTGTTATTGGCGCTCACGAAATCCGTTCAAGAAGTTAAAATCGGGAGTGTCTAATTTTCGCGGGTCGCTGCTCGCGGGTAAATTGTCGCGGGTAGAAGACTAATTGTTCAGGATCAGTCAGTGAGTTTTGTATAAACAGAAGATTATCACCCGGTGTAAAATAGTTTCGCAGATTACGACAAGCTCATTGAAGTTACAGTTATTGCAAACCTTCAGGGATGCGTTTCGGAAAATCGCACCTGTGCGCAAGCGTTCCAACGAAAAACTGACAATATTTGCTCAACCGATTAATAGCTCTTGCGTTACTAGGCTTACTACGGACATCCAAACAAACTGGAATATATCATTCAGGAGAAAATAGGCTAACAAAGTGTGTAAGGCTTTTACGGTATTCCTAGTGGTTCCTGAGAAAATCCATTGTAAAGTTGGCCAATAGAGTAAAAATAATTCGAATTTGTAAAAGCCTTCAACAATTTGGTGCCGTAACGTGTGAAGAACTTTTTTTGCTAAATTCCGTTAAAATCTGATCACGCAAAAATAAATCCCGACTTTTTGGCCTCCAAAGATTTGCACAGTTTTCACAACTCATCGAAAGTGCATGGTGCCGAAGCGGTCACCGCCGACCAATAGAGGCAACTGAGGAACTCTCGGAAGAGGATACGTGACAAACTATCCTCATTCAATAGCGTGAAAGTTAATTCCAGGTTCAACGACAGACGGAGTATTCATCTGTTGGTTAAGCAGTCAATTCTCTCTATGGCGGACACCATCGGGACCAGCTCCAGGTGTCCGCCTTAGAGAGGTGTCCGCCTTATCGAGAGATAATGTAATTTGTCACTGTATAAACCTGTGACGTCAGAGCTGAAAAGACATCTTTATTTTAAACAAGTCAGCGACCAGATGTTCGTCTTTCAGTGGCGAATAGGCAAAGCACTGTAAGTCGTTCCTTTCCGCTCATGATACCAGATATAACTTTTGATATTACAGGGTTGCTATGGTAGCCCCAGGGTGGGATGGTAGCTTAATTTGAAATAATATCCAGGCCAAGATCCATTGATTGTATAAAGAAGACCATTCTAGTGTCCGCCTTGAGAGGTATTTTCTACCAGAAATTTGCTTTAAAAAAGTGCTTGCTGTCCGCATTAGAGAGGTTTCCGCCTTATAGAGGGTTTAGTTACAGAGAAACATGGGTAATTCGGTCGGGACCAGCAATCACTGTCCACCTTGAAGAGGTGTCCGCTTTACAGTGGTGTCCGCTTAGAGAGAGTTGACTGTATTATTATCGGAAGGAATAGGTTTGGTGAAAATAAAACAAAACCTACCGTCTGGAAATCGGTTTCAATGAGATTGGCCATTTGCCCAAGTTTGATGGTTTTAGGTTGAACAGAGACCAAGTTATGGACTTTAAAACATAGTTCAAAGTCCATACAAACGTCTCTAATTTTGAGGTTGCGTCCCCAAAACCATATCAACTCTTAAAAATATTTTTCATTTTTGTGACAGCAGTAAAATTCCGTCATGAGCCTACTATTTGAAAGTAACTGAGGTGAAAATCACTTCATTTGCCCACTTTTACGACTATCAGACAATTCGTGAAAAGTTTTTAGAGTTTATATGGTTTTGGGCGACGCAGCCTCAAAATTAGAGACGTTTGTAGTTCGTTCACGTTAACTACAAGCCACGGAATTATTTTGCATGTTTTCGACGTGCACAATAATTCTTTTGCAAAAACGTAAAAGAGACCCTATCGTTTACCGTTTGCCGTAAGCGAGATCTTTGTAGTAAATAAGTCGGTTGCTGCAATAAAAGGCAATAATTTGTGTACTAGAAATGTTGGTGTAAAGAGTGTTGATAACTAACATTGACTGAAAAGTAATTAAAATACTTTACGCTTTCAGTTATTACTTTTTCACTGATTTTTCCCTGGCCGATGTTAAACGTAAATTCCCATCGACGCCACTTTTCTCGCTGTATTCGCCTCACATTTTCTTGGATTCCACGCGTCATTTATTATTTCTCAGTAGGTGGCTGTTAAAGGGAACCTCCACTCTTACAACAAATTGACGCTAAATTGTAGGTAATAATTACTACATTTCAAGTTCTGTTGAGTTTCAAGGCCGCCGATTTGGGATTTGATAACGCGTGATGGTTGCAGGTATTGTCAGGAAGGAAATGAAGCAGAACATCCTTTGTTTGTGTTTAACAACAGGGCAACCATCACGCCTCATCAAATCAAAGTGGCCGCGCCCATGAAACTTAACAACGAAAATAGGCGATGATAATATCCATTTTTTTTTTGACACTTAAATGTTATATCCACGTTTTAAAACAAAATTTGAAATCTGGCAATTATTTCCATTAATTCAGCGTGAATTTGTTGTAAGAGTGGAGGTTCTTTTTACAGCGGTGATTATATTGGCGTGAACACCTTAAATATGTCTGGAATGTTAATTGTGTTGTAACCAATCACAGGCAAGATCTTCATACCACCGAAACCACAGGCAACGAACAGTTTCCTATCGGTCACGGAACAAATTATTTTCGTTTTGTTTAACATGTTTAAGGATACAAGCTGTCTTATTAGGAATTTAAAACACCACTGCTCCCCAAGATCAGTGCTGAGGACCGCATTGAGCACATCATTCGATTTTAAAAAGAAAAATTTAGAAGCCAACGCGACGCGACGACGACCAGCTTTCCATGTAACGACATATTACATGAAGACAATAAAAAAATGAAAAATCGTGAATTCTTCCTAGAAAAATAAATTTCAGATATGCATTGAACAATATAAAGCTGTTGGGTTGTAACGTGAGAGTTTACGGACATTTATGGAGATTCTTTTGGTAAGAAGAACTGAGATCGGAGATAATCACGTTTTTTTTTCTTTTGCGCGCAAAATGTGCTAATAATCGCATCCAAAGTGGACTTGAAATCTTGGCTAAATCCCCTCATAACTAGTTTCCTATAGCATGTAATCTCCCAGATATCAAATGCATAAATGCCTTCAGAGAAAAAGCAAAATTATATTTTGGAAGGAATACCGAAAATTGGGCTGTTTACTTTGCGCGATGCGTCAATCATTCCATTGATGTTGAATTTGGTCGGCGGTCTTTCCAGTTTGCGATCTTCCGATCAAGGAGCTTCTGCCGGCACAGTAGTTCGAAGGTTCAATCGTTAACCCACATAAATCCAATCCCCTTGTTCTACAAAAAATATTAGCATTAGGATTATGCTATCAGAAACGAAAACATCGACAAGAACTCTCTCGAATTTCAACTTTATTATTAGCTACCAAAAAAAAAAAATAAATTACCAAAATAGTAAATCTCCCTGACCCAACAAAAAAGTGTTAACGCTTGCTGAAATAGCCGCGAAGCGATGGAAATCAGAAAATTGTAGCGGCTTACCTTGCAACATTGTAACTTGCGATCAGGCGTAACTACCGATTTCGATCGTTATAAAAAGTTTGAAAATTCGCGCGCCAAACCGTCGCGTGCGTAGGTCCCGGCACTTCGGCTTTGTAATTTATTTCAAAATCACTCAAACCTGTATTCTTCGCTATTATAGCACATACTGTAAACAAAGAGGAAGGAAAAGCCATTGTTTACTTGTAAAGAGACTGAATGTTAAAACAAAACGAAAATAATTTGTTCCGTGACAGATAGGAAACCGTTCGTTGCCTGTGGTTTCTGTGGTGTGAAGATCTCGCCTGTGATTGGTTACAACACAATTAACATTCCAGACATATTTTAGGTGTTCACGCCAATATAATCACCGCTATAAAACCCCTACAAGGAACGTTGTCAGGCAAATATTAGGGATGGACCAAAAATACTCCCCTTTCAGATTCACTTGCTTGTACGGTATCCACCTTCCTGTTAACAGGGAGTTTCAACAACGAGGGTGGCGACGGCAACGAGAATACTTCAAAACAATGGGCTTTACTCTTTCTCTACCGGAGATTTGTTCGTTTTTTTTTTGCAATTTCCGGAGGGTAGGAAGTCAAATCGACCCGGCTACTCCATATAAGGGGTTACCAGGGAGATTTTGCTCGTCCACAACACCAAAGGTTCTATCTCTGTTGTCACGCTCGTCACACTAGCTGTCGTTTATTTCTAAACGATCACTGCAGCTGCAATTCGTTACTTATTTGATTTATAAGTGTGTTTTTCGAGCCATTTTCCACCTCATAAGCCCCCTGCGTCATAGAAGCCCCCCTTTCATCATAAAGCTGCGTTTCACTCCTTTGAAAGAAAACAGAGGTGAGAGGCAATTTCACCCGAAGTGGGCCGCTCAAAGTATTCGAGCGAGTGTTGGCAATTCACGGAGTGAAGTTGAGTCTTTAGTCGTTTTGTGAGTAAATTCCGGGACCTGGCATGACAATTTCGGCGAGTTTTGAGTCGTAAATAACGCAATCAATGCAATATTTTGTCAGCAGGACCGGGTGGCTTTGACACAGTTCTAAAAAATTTCTGAAATGGAAATTGGCGGAATTTCACGCTGTATACAAGAGTTTCCCGTAATTCGTTAGGGTCGCAAACGCGAAAATGGCATACCCTCATTTCTCAATCCACTGCAGTACAAATATATAACACTTTAATCCAATCTCATTTCGATTACTGTGCCCCCGTTTGGGATGGATTGAGTTATTATCTATGTGAGAAACTACAAAAATTGCAAAACCGAGCTGCTAGGGTTATTCTGCAAGCCAACTGCGAGGTTAATGGCCCATTTCCGATATATTTTGGCGCGGAAGATTGGTAACGAAAATCGACGCGAAAGCGAGGTTTGGGGGAATAGCACGGGAGAAACGAAATACACTTATAGTGCAAACAACTGAATCAAGGAAAAGCGAGATCATCTTTTGAAGTTCAGGACAGTAAAAATCTGAAAATGGAGAGCAGGTTTAATTGTAAAAGCGTTCCATGGCTAAACGATTATTTCACAAAACGAGGAATACAGGCATCAGATCAAGGGCGAGGTAAACGAAAAGCTGAACTTGTAACGCTCGCACGAAAAGCGAGTGAAATGAAATTAAGATGGGTCGATGAAGACGAGGAAGAGTTGTCGGACGAGTTAGTAAGTAAACTGAGAGCTGATAAAGGAACCATTCCAAACCCTTCCAACATCCACAGCTGGACCTGCGATTTCGCCAGCATGAAACAATTTACTTTTCAGTTTGCTGACTTACCCACGTATTTTCCATTTTGGCAGCTGATCATTCCAATCTAAGATTCCTTTTTTTATGCCTTTCTTCGCAAAGATTTTGCTTCGGAGCTTCCTTTTCTGGATCAAATATTGTGGGAACAGCTCCTGTGACAGCAGAAATCTATCCTGAGAATTCCTTTTTAAGGTCTTCTTTCCGGAAATGCAGAGAACAGATTCGAGGATCGACGAGAGTAAGGAATTTATCATCGGCTCTTCTTTAAAACAATTGCCACTTTGTAAGAATTTTTATACCAGATTTGCCCTTGTGTGATCGCTATTAGTACAAGCCGCAGCTGCACAATATTTTACCAAGATAAGTATGTAAGCCCTAATTTTCAAAGCTTGTTTTCATACATTTGTTTCAGCCGGTCTTCCCCCAAGCCTCGCTTTCGCGTTTAAATTTGGTACCAATTTCCCGCACCCAAACATATCGGAAATGGGCTATTCAAGCTAGACTGCGAGCAGTCCCTCTTTCTTTCCTTCGTCGATCTTGTGAGCAAACGCGAAGCCCGAGCGAGCGGAAATTGGGGCGAGCGGAAGTCAAGTCGAGCGAGCGGAAAGAAGGAGGGACTGCAGCCTTTCCTCTTTGCGACGCGTTCAGATAACTCAGCCGTGAAAAGCTCCGTCCCTTTCTGTCGCGTGGGAGTAGTAGGAGGTGAGCAAGATAAGCCCCGTTTCTGCCTTCCCCTTGCCTTCCCCTGCCTTCCTCGCTTGTACTTTCGAGAAACGCCGGGCGAAGAAGAATTTTTGTAATGCCCGCAGTCATTACAAGGGAAATAGGAGCGCTCAGCAGCCAATCAACTGGATTCATGAATTGAAATCGGACTCGACGCGCGGTAGCCCCTCGCGTGATTCCACGCGCGAGAGAACCTCATGAAAAGAAAAAAAAAAGACCTCAAATGTCCCGATTGTCTCCTTTTGTCCTGAACGACCTTGTTTTGTCCCTTTTGTCCCTAAAATGTCCTTTTCGTCCTGTGTTGTGTCCTTTTAGTCCTGTGTTGTGTCCTTCTTGTCCTTCGAATAAAAGGTTAAAATTTGCTGAAATGATTTTATTTCTGCTGAGATCTCGAACTGTTCACATGGCTAAACGCGTGTGCCGTGATTCCCCAATTCCGAATTGTGGAGCAAAATATCTCGTTAAATTGTCTAATCATCTCACAGATGTACATGGATTAGATTATATCAATCGAAGGAAGTGGTTACAAGAAGCGAAATTACAACCTAAGGTTAGAGTGATGATCTATCCAGCAAAAAGGAGCCAGGGATTAAGACGTTCAAGAAGTGAAACACCTCTATCAGTGCAGGATGAGGAAAAGGATACGATATTCCATCAGTTATCAACAAGAGGAGTTAATAAATCGCTGAAATCTCTACCAAGAGGCGTTGGAAAAGCAGCCAAGAGAATCAAACATTGTAAAACAACAGCCGATTCAGTTCTTGAGTGGCTCACTTTGCATGGAGACGATGAAGGGCCGAATACAGAGAAGAGAGCTTAGTAGCCCCGCCTGCAGTACCAGTAGCTTGTCACACTAAACCGCATCCCACAAGCTTCACATTTTCACTGCTTGTTTTAAAGGCGGCGCTCCACTTGGCGTCCAGTTTGCCGTCAAAGCTCGTGCTGTTCAAACCAAAAAAAGTGTCTTGGAGCGAAGGTTATAATGACTACCTTCTTCAACGGGGTAATGGAAATTTCGAAGATAGCGAAGACAGTGAAGACTCTCAATCTAGCCAAGAAATGGATTCTTCCCAAGAAGTGACAGAGCACTTAAACCCTTGGTCGCGCATATTAGATGAAGCTCAGGAACGCCACGAGGTCCAGCTCAATGCTTTGGTCGATGAGTACGAAAGAAACGGAGATTCGGAAAATGTGGCTCACCTTAAAGCACAGAACGCTCTCCTTCCACTCTACAGAAAAGAACTGAGAAAAGTACTGTTAGAGTATCTGCAGTGGATGCGAGCGATGAAGAAAGATTACACCTTCCAAAAAGTGATGGAAACCCAAAAAGATCTCAAAGATACGGATGGATTCGATTGGCTAGAATCGACAGAACTAGCCATCGATAAGCGGAAATTCTTGCTTAATCGAATGTTTGTGAAGCAACCCATTCCACAAGATGAAGAATAGAACTACTTTGACTGATACACTGTGTTTTTGCTCTCAATACGAATGTATTTCAAATCAATATCTAGCGTGTTGTTCTATTGGAGTTTATTTCTTTGTTAAGGGGACCTCGGTCTTATTGTTTGGTATTCTCAATGTAACGAAGACGATTGATTGCATCCTAATTTTTTGATACTTTGTGCTAAGCATTTCGTAGTTGTTGGAGCTTTCGTTGTCAATAAATGTATGTTTATTCAATTCAAATCAATTTCTGTATTGTTTTTGTATTCGCTGAGAAAAGGCAATAAAGTTTATGTTTGTCGGTCTCAAGAAACGTGTAATTCATATTAGTCGCGTGTTGAAAATTAAGCGCTCCGAACGTCCATTGTTGTTGTTGAACGGTAGAAGGTTCCCCCATGGGCTTTTTTACTTTAGAGTTTATATGTAAATATAGGGTTGAGAGAAGAGCTGAGATCCGTTTTGCATAACGCGTGCGTGACTAACGGAGCGGAAAACGAAAAAAGTTAGCTAAGAATTTATTTTCTCTCTCGCATCTCTCATCGGCAAAGCAGAGGGGTCAGATAGTATCGGGGTTTTCAGTATTGAGATAGAAGAGAACGCAGTTTTCAGTTAAAATTTCTGTCATGTGTGTGTTTTGGTTGTGTGAACGGAACTACCGCTTAATAAAAGAACAGTCAGAGCCA
The DNA here is from genome assembly GCA_016490735.1 of Pachyseris speciosa. Lineage (NCBI taxonomy): Eukaryota > Metazoa > Cnidaria > Anthozoa > Scleractinia > Pachyseridae > Pachyseris > Pachyseris speciosa. The sequence goes on from JAEMWC010001511.1 coordinate 130,544, forward strand.
AGCGGTTTTTCGAATAGATGGATCAGTTTTGTTGCCACACAACAAATAAGTTCCTGTATTTTAATGCTTTAAACTAAGTTACAACATTAGCGCTTAATTCGACTTGCATGTTTGGAGCAATGTCTGACTGAAAATATTGGTGACAGTTAGACTTTTTTCCTAGCGAAACGAGTGCTTGAACGATAACGCTTTCGAAATCTACCCGCTTTTATTTTGAACACGTAATACATTCTACATGAACCAATCAGGGTTAAAAGAGATCGGGAAAGTGTAGGCATCTTCGCTATCCATCATCAGGCAGGAGTGCTGTCTTTGACTTGGATGTTGAACGGCGCAGCCGTTGCAGCGAGTTATTTTTTCTTCTTGAATCAGTGCGTCTAGTATAGCGGCATACGTTAGCTGAAAAACATGGCCGATAAGACTGACTGCCCTTTGTCGATGGACTTGTTCCACTTCGTCAATCGTCAAGAAAGGGGTACTGCTTGATTTGACTTGCATGTTTGGAGCAGTGTTTGAAAACATATTGGTGACAGTTAGACTTTTTTCCTAGCGAAGCGACTGCTTGAACGATAGCGCTTTCGTTAAACTACCCGCTTTTATTTTGAAGTCATAATAGATTCTTGACTAACCAATCAGGGTTAAAAGAGATCGGGCAAGTTTGAGCAGGTCTATTGTTGCTATTGAACTAGAGCGACGCTCATTAGTATGGAGGAAGGCATTTTTACCTAGACGCTTAATTAATATGCAGGAAGACACTTATTATTATGCAGGAAGGCAGGGGAAGGCAGGGGAAGGCAAGGGGAAGGCAGAAACGGGGCTTATCTTTGCTCACCTCCTACTACTCGTGGGCCAAAAATGAACTTTCGGCTTTTGAGAATTTTGGTCTCCGTGGAAAGCTAGCAACCTCTAGTTTTTAGATTTTCTAATTGCCACTCACGAAATAATTTCAAGGAGTTTAATTCCATCTTTCCGTCAATGAATTATAAATAGCGCTATGATGTTGTCCGTTTTCCAGTGATCGCAGATAATACAGATTTACTGTATTTGCCTTGCCGGAAAAAAACATACTTAAGGTCGGCACACACGGAGGGACTAGTCCCTGCGACTAGTCCCCGCGACTAGTCCCGGGGACCAAGTCCCTTCGTGTGAACTACCCATTCAATTAGAAAATCTAGTCGCAGGGACCAAAATTTGGTCCCTGCGACTTGTCCCACGAATTCAAACGTGGTTTGAATTCGTGGGACAAGTCGCAGGGACTTGTCCCCTCAAATTATGCTGGTCCCTGCGTGTGAACTGTCCGTGGGACTAGTCCCTGCGACCAGTCCCTTCGTGTAAACTCTTCAGGGGACTAGTTGCAGGGACTAGTCGCAGGGACTAGTCCCCTCGTGTGTGCCGACCTTTAAGACTTAACTCGCGTTTTATTTGTATTCTTACAATAATTTTGGTCTCGATGGATACCTAAATCCTTGCAGTTTTGATTTTTGTATTCGCTTGGGGAAAATGTTCACAGGACATGGAAAAAACTTTTCCGTGTACGAGTAAAACAGCTTGAGTGACCGCCGTCTTACAGAATAAACAAACAACGACGCTCTGTTTTCGAAAAATTCTAACTCTCGTTCGTTTCGTCGTAAAGCAATAATCTTGGTCTCTATGGAAAGCTAGAAAAGTGTAGTTTTTAGATTTTGTTATTGGCGCTCACGAAATCCGTTCAAGAAGTTAAAATCGGGAGTGTCTAATTTTCGCGGGTCGCTGCTCGCGGGTAAATTGTCGCGGGTAGAAGACTAATTGTTCAGGATCAGTCAGTGAGTTTTGTATAAACAGAAGATTATCACCCGGTGTAAAATAGTTTCGAAGATTACGACAAGCTCATTGAAGTTACAGTTATTGCAAACCTTCAGGGATGCGTTTCGGAAAATCGCACCTGTGCGCAAGCGTTCCAACGAAAAACTGACAATATTTGCTCAACCGATTAATAGCTCTTGCGTTACTAGGCTTACTACGGACATCCAAACAAACTGGAATATATCATTCAGGAGAAAATAGGCTAACAAAGTGTGTAAGGCTTTTACGGTATTCCTAGTGGTTCCTGAGAAAATCCATTGTAAAGTTGGCCAATAGAGTAAAAATAATTCGAATTTGTAAAAGCCTTCAACAATTTGGTGCCGTAACGTGTGAAGAACTTTTTTTGCTAAATTCCGTTAAAATCTGATCACGCAAAAATAAATCCCGACTTTTTGGCCTCCAAAGATTTGCACAGTTTTCACAACTCATCGAAAGTGCATGGTGCCGAAGCGGTCACCGCCGACCAATAGAGGCAACTGAGGAACTCTCGGAAGAGGATACGTGACAAACTATCCTCATTCAATAGCGTGAAAGTTAATTCCAGGTTCAACGACAGACGGAGTATTCATCTGTTGGTTAAGCAGTCAATTCTCTCTATGGCGGACACCATCGGGACCAGCTCCAGGTGTCCGCCTTAGAGAGGTGTCCGCCTTATCGAGAGATAATGTAATTTGTCACTGTATAAACCTGTGACGTCAGAGCTGAAAAGACATCTTTATTTTAAACAAGTCAGCGACCAGATGTTCGTCTTTCAGTGGCGAATAGGCAAAGCACTGTAAGTCGTTCCTTTCCGCTCATGATACCAGATATAACTTTTGATATTACAGGGTTGCTATGGTAGCCCCAGGGTGGGATGGTAGCTTAATTTGAAATAATATCCAGGCCAAGATCCATTGATTGTATAAAGAAGACCATTCTAGTGTCCGCCTTGAGAGGTATTTTCTACCAGAAATTTTGCTTTAAAAAAGTGCTTGCTGTCCGCATTAGAGAGGTTTCCGCCTTATAGAGGGTTTAGTTACAGAGAAACATGGGTAATTCGGTCGGGACCAGCAATCACTGTCCACCTTGAAGAGGTGTCCGCTTTACAGTGGTGTCCGCTTAGAGAGAGTTGACTGTATTATTATCGGAAGGAATAGGTTTGGTGAAAATAAAACAAAACCTACCGTCTGGAAATCGGTTTGAATGTTGATGCAAACAAAATATGCAATTCGAAATACCGCAAGCTTCGAGCGAAAAATGTCAAAAGACTACTAGACCCCTAACTGGATTTAAAATTGGGATTTGAAGTTAGAAATTGGTAGACGGTCACCAAACAGTTCCCCAGCAATCTGCAGTGCCCTTGTGGGGTGTCAACTGTCTGGTAGTGTTTCAAAACGTTTTTATCCCATTTCAATCCCTTCTTCAAAGTCCTTCAAATTACACTCAAAGTTCACGTGTACCCCCACCTTAACACATGACCTATTGTTGTAGCGTATGCTAGTCTTTGAAGTTTTATTTACTCAATTATTTTTAGTTACTTTGTTATACTATCTGAGAAAGTTGGTGTTTTAGTACGTCTTAGAAATATGATTCCCAGAGAAGCCAAGTTACAATTATATAAATCGACAATTTTACCTAACTTAACATATTGTCACATAGTGTGGCATTTCTGCAAAGCTTCAGATGCACGAAAATTAGAAAGAGTACAAGAACGGGCATTACGTACTATATATAATGATAGGAATGCTACGTATGAGGAACTCTTAGAGAAGGGTAGACTCTCCAGTCTTGAGAACAGACGGTTACAAGATATACTAATTTTAATGTATAAGGTTAAAAATTCACTAGCTCCAGAGCATGTATGTAATATGTTTTTTCAGCAAGACAGGCATTATAACTTACGAAGTGATTTTCCTGTTCCTAGATACAATACTGTTAAGTATGGTAAGCACAGTATTAGATATGTAGGCCCACACATATGGGGCAAGATTAGCCAGGAACTACGCAGTAAGACCAGTCTTCAGGCTTTCAGGAAAGGGGTGCGTGCTCTCAATGTATCTGGCTTGCTGGACGGTACGTGTGGCTGCTGTGCGTGCTCATCTTAGATTGGTGGGTACGCATAGTGGCTTCTGCTGTCTGGCTGCCTTGTGTATTGGGGGTGTGCTCCCATATCTTCTATTTAATTCGTCTAATTTAAATTATCTAGACTGTTTAACTTTTTGAATTTTATATTCACGTTTCGACTGCTGCTTATATATTGTCTGTTTGTTTGTTGGTTCTATTCGATTGTAATAATTTTATATATTGATGTCATTTTATATATTAATGATATTTTAAGACTACATTTTTAATATTTTTACATATATTTATATTGTATTCATTTTATTTATTTATAGTGTCCACAATTAGCTTTTAGCTAAATACCTTGACACTTTAATAAAGTTTATGTATGTATGTATGTATGTAGATAGGGATAAGCTGTTTTAAAAATAAAGCTTCTATTTCTGTCACTTCCACATGCCAAGAGCACGTTCAAGAAAGCAAGACATTAGACGAGCACTTTAATTACTAGTTTCTCACCCGCGACAATTTATCCGCGACCCGCTACAATTTACCCGCGAACCGTGACAATTCACCCGCGACCCGCGACCCGCGACCCGCGACCCGCGAAAATTAGATTGTCCCGTTAAAATCGGTTTCCGTCAATGAATGAAATTGGTTTATCATGTCCCTTTTCCTGTCAACGCAAGAATTAACGAAATATTTGTGTCGCCGAAAAAAATTATAACTCGCGTTCTAGTCGTATTCTTGCAATAATTTTGGCGTCTTTGGAAAGCTAAAGCCTTGTAGTTTTTGTTTTTTGAATTCCGCTTGGACGAAAATGTTCACAGAACGGGTACGGGTAAAACAGCACTTTGAGTGACCACCGACCCACAGAATAAACAAACACCGACGCTCAGTTTTCGAAAAATTCTAACTCTCGTTAGTTTCGTTGTAAAGCGATAATTTTGGTCTCTATGGAAAGCTAGAAACCTGTAGTTTTAAGATTTTGTTAATATTGACGCTCACAAAATCCGTTCAAGAAGTTGACTATCGGTTTTCCGTAAATGAATGAAATTGCGTTCTCATGTTGTCCCTTTTCCTGTCAACACAATATTTGTGTCGCCGAAAAAAATTATATCTCGCGTTCTATTTGTATTCTTATAATAATTTTGGTCTCTATGGAAAGCTGAATTTTTGTAGTTTCTGTTTTGTTTTTAATTCCGCTTGGACGAAAATATTCACAGAACATGAAATAATATTTTTCCTTGTACACCATTGCTGTCTGCTGTGTTTCGTTTTGTCTGTCAACAGGTTGTCAACGACCTGTGCTAATCAAATTCTTCTAACAGTGTTCATTGTCTGACTAGCCAATCGGAATTTTCGTTGCCTGTGCAACGGGAAATTCGAACGCGTCGCAAACAGAAAAGGCTGCAGTCTCTCTGTCTTTCCGCTCGCTTGCGCTGCCTTCCACTCGCCCCAATTTCCGCTCGCTCGCACTTCGCGCTCGCCCACAGGATCGACGAAGGAAAGAAAGAGGGGCTGCTCGCAGTCTATATTCACGCCTGCTTCTTGAAACATTGAAGTGGGACCAGCTATCATTAAGAAGAAGAAAGTTTAGGTCCGTCAATGGGTTAGCCCCAGTGTACTTGCATGAATTATCCAGTGAACGACAAACAGACTATGACTTGCGTGATTCTTTCCGTAAGTTAAACTTACCCAAGCCGCGTGCTAACTATTTGAAACGTACTAGTTTTAGCTATAGCGGTGCCATACTGGCGAATTCTCTTCCTGAAAGTATTAGGGCGATCAGATCAATTGGGTAATTTAAGAAAGAAATCAACAGCGCACTTGAAACATTCGATTCCTACTCGGCAATCTTGTAAATCAGCTTTTTATAGTTATTTTAAGTTTTGCAAATCATTGTAATTAAAGTACTATTGTTATTACTGAAGATTTTTCAACCGATTTTAAAAAAAGAATTACCACTACTACCGCTACTACCGCTACTACCGCTACTACCGCTACTACCGCTACTACCGCTACTACCGCTACTACCGCTACTACCACTACTACCACTACTACCACTACTACCACTACTACTACTACTACTACTACTACTACTACTACTACTACTACTACTACTACTACTACTACTACTACTACTACTACTGCCACTACCAGTGAGAGCAACTGAAATCAAACGCCTTATCCACGTCGCGCTGAAGAAGTGAGCAGAAAAGTGTGGAACAGATGGTAAGAAGTGGAGTCAAAGTTTGCTGGCAATGTGGACTTTTAGCTTTAAGAGGAATTTCTGTCTTACAAATTTCAAGACAAAGTTGCATATTTTACGGTGTTGTCCGTGGGCGTTATTGGTTTTGCAACAGAATAAAAGGTCGTATTCAATGAAAATTAGGAGTTTTGGCCAGTTCAGAGGGTGATAAAGTCTAAACAACTGATTATTTGGCAATAATAAAGAGAAAGAAAGTTGTGGGTTTTCAAGGCAGGGTGCAAAAATGCACCACATTTGGTAAGCCTGTTGGAAAAGAGTTAATGAGCAAAAACAATCGATCTGCACGTGCGTTTAACATTGTGGTTCATTTCTTTGCAGTCCTCTGCAACAACAACAACGTTAAATCACCAGTTTTAAGCGAATGATACACGGTTCAACATTTGTTGAGCAACAAATGTTGCAGGTGCTGTTCAACAAATGTTGAACAGTGTATCATGTGATGTTGAACGTTGAAATATGCTGTTCAACATGTTGAAAGTTGTTGAACGTTGTTGAACGAAAATAGAGCTTGGCTCTATTTCGTTCAACAAGTTGGCGCAACAATGTTCAACATTTGTTGCTCACCAAATGTTGAACCGTGTATCATTCGCTTTAGGCTTTGTAGAGAACGTGAACGTATTACGGTGAACGTTTCTTTCTTTTTTCCAAATTCAATGCCGTTTTTACTAAATTAGCTCCATGATAGCTCGCCAGCATTTTACAAGTTAAACAAGTAGGAAAAATCGCGAAAGAGTTACAATAACGAGAAGTTACATTTTGAAACGACGTCTTCGTTGCCGTTGCCGTCGTCGTTACTTAACCTCTCTAATTGCTAGTGTGACGGAACACACGTGTGTGTCCCTTCGTCTAAGTGTAGTTCGTTAGTCGCCAACAGCTTGTTTATGCTCTCAGAAGGCACTCACGTTGCATCTACCCAATCGTGCCCTCAGTATTTAAGGGAGAAAAAAAGCAATAAACTAAACGCCGATGTAACTATGGAGCAAGATACTAAGCAAAGACAGATAGGCTACCAGTCTTTAGCAAGTTTAAGACTCGGATACGCAGTCTTTATTTAAGTAACATCTTAGATGGATGTGATGGTTGCTACCTTTACTATTCGTGATTTTTGAATTTTCTTACTCATGGTTTTTGATTTCACGATTTTAGAATTTGATGACTATAATTAGAGTTTTAGTTTTACGTATGTTAGTAGCTATCAACTGTTGTTTTCTAATTTTAATTCTTAGTAGATTTTTAGTTCGATTCTATATTGATTCGATTTGTACTTTTAGATTGTATGAATATTTAGGATAATATGTAGAATTTTTAGGTGTCTCCTATTAGCAGTGGGGAACCCCCTCTGCCGACACGTTAATAAAGTCATCAATCAATCAATCAATCACGAAGTTTTCAATCACAATCACGAGCCCTGGCTATCACCAACCCATTTTTCCAGCCATGGCACTTCTTTATATCGGGGTTAAACTGTATGGTTATTCATTTTTTCTGTTTTCAGCGAGGGGAAAAACTGGGGAAGTAACAAGGTGCTGCTGTCCCGGAAATAAACAATATGGCAAAAACGATTCGAAAATCGACCCAATTGCACCAGTTACCGCTTAACTCTTTTTAACTGTTATGTGTTACCCTCTATAAATCAAGTTGTTACTTACTTACTTACTAACCCAGCTTTGACAAAATCACCCCGACAATTAAGCAGCAGAGAAGCCTTAAGTCTGGCTGTCTCAAGGTCTCGGTATCACAATTCAGAAGAAGGTTGATTGCGATTACATCAATGTAAGTTGGGACAACTTGGTGGGGCGAGTTTGTTCAGATTACACACTGAACTGCTTGGGTTGTAATTAGGTAGCTTTCATCCAGTATGACATCAACAAATTAGCTGCCAGTTAACCTTGACGTGGTACCGGGTTAGAAACATCCTCGCTCAGTTGTGCTTTGCCCCTGAAGACTCACAGCTACAAGGAGCCTTGGTGCCGATGCATCCTTTTCAACTTTCCGGCCGGAAATTCCTCTTTACTGCAATCTATATTTTCTTTCACTTTTCCTTTCTTTTCTTTTGTAATCTACATCCGCCTATGACAAATTAATTATACACGTTAGTTTATTCTCTCTTCCCAGAACCAGCCAACCCCATATATAGTTTCTCCTTCTCCCCAATCCAGCATTTCCTCAACAATAAATTAATTTACCCCTAACTAAATAGGCCTGATCCATGTACAGGGTTCCCCCTACCCAATAATTAGCTAACTCTAATCCCCATATAGCATTGCCCCTCCCCAAACCAAAAAGGGCTAATACCTTATACAGGGTTCCTCGTCCCCCAAAATTAGCTAACCCTAATCCCCATACAGCATTGCCCCTCCCCAAACACAATAGTCTTAATCCATATACAGGGTTACCCCTCCCCCCAAATTAGCTAACCATCAAGAGCATTGCCCCTTCTCTAAACTAGATAGGCCTAGTTCGTATACAGGGATCCCCTCCCCCAAATTACCAAACCCTAAACAGCAGTGCCCCTTCCCCAAACTAAATAGGCCTCATCCGTTTACAGGGTTCCCCCCACCCCAAAGCTAGCTAACTCTAAACAGCATTGCCCCTCCCCAAACTAAATAGGCCTAATCCGTATACAGGGTTCCCCCTCCCCCAAAACTAACTAATCCTAAACAGCATTGGCCTTCCCCAAACTAAATAGGCCTAATCTGTATACAGGGTTCCCCCTACCCCGTTTACAGGGTTCCCCCCACCCCAAAGCTAGCTAACTCTAAACAGCATTGCCCCTCCCCAAACTAAATAGGCCTAATCCGTATACAGGGTTCCCCCTCCCCCAAAACTAACTAATCCTAAACAGCATTGGCCTTCCCCAAACTAAATAGGCCTAATCTGTATACAGGGTTCCCCCTACCCCAAAATTAGCTAACCCTAAACGGCATTGGCCCTCCCCAAACTAAACAGGCCTAATCCATATACAGGGTTCCCCCTACCACAAAATTAGCTAACCCTAAACAGCATTATCCCTCCCCAAACTAAATATGCCTGATCCATGTACAGAGTTCCCTCTGCCCCAAAACTAGCTAACCCTAAACAGCATTGCCCCTCACCACACTAAATAGGCCTAATCCTTGGGGAGGGAGTTTCCCCCTCCTCATGTCTAGCTGGCCCTGTCCCTGGGGGTAGTGCTCATCATTGTCGTGGTGTGCATCAAATTGAGCTCGAGAGTGCTGTATTGCGGGGGTCTCTCGCTCAATATAACCCTAATCCCTATAGGGAGTTTCCACCTCCCCAAAATTAGCTGACCCAAAGCCCTCTATTTATTTATTTTTTTTTTCACCCCTCTATATAAAACTACTAGTCCTAATCCCTGTGCGGAGTTCCCCATTTCCAATAGTCAGCTAACCCTAATCCCTTCACATGTTTTGCCCCTCACCAAATTACTCCCTCGATGTGGCTTTCTCTGGAATAAAAATCTAACATTTCTGCTAGGTTTTAGTTGTTTTTGTTACTTTAACGCTAATTGTTGAGCTTGAGAGTGCTGCGTTGCAGAAGTCTCTCGCTCAATATAACCTCTTACAAAGCTAACTATTTTACTAATGATCTTATTTTCTGCTCACAGCTACCTTCTCTCGCACACACAAAAATCCCCCTTTACCTACTGATTTTTAATCAGTGGAGACTTGGGAACCCATACTTTTGGGATTCCATACCATGGTACCTGGGAAACCACAAAGGTTGCTAGTGAAACTAGTAAAACTAATTTTAACACAGTAGGGCGAGGGGCGAGTTTGTTCAGATTAAACACTGAACTGCTTGGGTTGTAATTAGCTAGCTTTCATCCAGTATGACATCAACAAAGAGTAAGAACAATAAACTAATCGAGCTGTGTTACCTTCATAGAATACTCTGACCGACATACTAAAACGTCGCTCTGTGTACAGGAGCCATAAGCGGGGACAGAGAGCGTTACTGGATATCATGTTAAGTGTTGGATATGTCCCACGTGTTGTATCAATTTTCTAGTTTCCGTTCTGGCTAATAATAATAATAATAATAATAATAATAATAATAATAATATTAATAATAATGATAATAATAACAATAACAATAATAATAATAGTTTTTTTTTTCAAAAATAATAATAAACTTTATTAAAAAATTCTCAAACAATCTTTAGTTTACACTTATTGATCTACTAGAATGCGAAAATATAATACAAAAAATGTTCGTAATAATAGTCAAAAAAATTTAAACTTTACAATTAAAATTACTACAAGATAAAAGGCTAAAAGAACGTTTGAATATTTACATGATTATTGCATTCGATTATTTCAGTAAATTTTACAATAAATGGTAATAACTATTAAAATAACTATTATAATAATAATAGTAATAATAATAATAACATTAACAATTCATCCCATATTTCTAAACAATAAATCATTGAAAAGATGGTTCAAAATGCTTGCTAATAACTTTCACTTGCTATTAATTTCTTGGATTGCAAATAAATCAAGCACATATGAAGAAAACAAGACCGTGGGTCAGCTTCCAGAAAATGTGACAAAAACAAGCCTAAAAATAAATAAATAATAATAATAATAATAATAATAATAATAATAATAATAATAATGGTAAACTTTATTAAGCCTGGAAAGACCAATCAGCCGACCATACATTCGGATGGTATCAACGCGTGTCCAGCAATCTAATTACAAATCTCAAACCAATCAATGACATGAATAATTTTTTTGTCTAGTTTTTTTTCTAAGAGTTTTTTGGAGACAATATATAATAGTAAACTAACGCACAATGAAGAGCAATGAATTGATCTAATAAAATTATGTTACCTTCATAATAAAATTATGTTACCTTCATAGAATACTCTGACCGACATACTAAAACGTCGCTCTGTGTACAGGAGCCATAAGCGGGGACAGAGAGCGTTACTGGATATCATGTTAAGTGTTGGATATGTCCCACGTGTTGTATCAATTTTCTAGTTTCCGTTCTGGCTAATAATAATAATAATAATAATAATATTAATAATAATGATAATAATAACAATAACAATAATAATAATAATAATAGTTTTTTTTTCAAAAATAATAATAAACTTTATTAAAAAATTCTCAAACAATCTTAAGTTTACACTTATTGATCTACTAGAATGCGAAAATATAATACAAAAAATGTTCGTAATAATAGTCAAAAAAATTTAAACTTTACAATTAAAATTACTACAAGATAAAAGGCTAAAAGAACGTTTGAATATTTACATGATTATTGCATTCGATTATTTCAGTAAATTTTACAATAAATGGTAATAACTATTAAAATAACTATTATAATAATAATAGTAATAATAATAATAAAATTAACAATTCATCCCATATTTCTAAACAATAAATCATTGAAAAAATGGTTCAAAATGCTTGCTAATAACTTTCACTTGCTATTAATTTCTTGGATTGCAAATAAATCAAGCACATATGAAGAAAACAAGACCGTGGGTCAGCTTCCAGAAAATGTGACAAAAACAAGCGTAAAAATAAATAAATAAATAAATAAATAAATAAATAATAATAATAATAATAATAATAATAATAATAATAATAATAATGGTAAACTTTATTAAGCCTGGAAAGGCCAATCAGCCGACCATACATTCGGATGGTATCAACGCGTGTCCAGCAATCTAATTACAAATCTCAAACCAATCAATGACATGAATAATTTTTTTGTCTAGTTTTTTTTCTAGGAGTTTGTTGGAGACAATATATAATAGTAAACTAACGCACAATGAAGAGCAATGAATTGATCTAATGAAATTATGTATGTAAAAAAAGCAGTCTTCAACAGAGTTTTAAATTCTCTTAGGTAAACCCAACTTTAAAGAGATAAGTTAAAAGTAAATTAAATGAGTTAATGAGATTGCGTTTCTCATTTAGCTTGGTGTTGAACTTCATAACCTGGGCGCGCCAATGAAGAACGACCGCTCTCCTTAATTAAATCGCCGATTTGTGATGTAGAGGCAGCTAACAAATTCCTGCCCCTACCTAGCCTGCGTACAGATGTAATTTAACCTCGGTTAGTAACGTCTGCGAAGCAGCACCGAATTCCTTGTTCTGTGTACCAGAATGTGAGTACACGCTATGATTGACCCGTCAACAAAACGATGCTCGCAGTTGTGAACGCAATTTATGCATATTTGTGTATATTTTATGTACGTCATTAATACTCACATTTTGGTAAACAGAACAAGGAATTCGGCGCTGCTAGCAGACATTACAAACAGGAGTTAAATTACATCTGCGACGCAGGCTATGTAGGGGCAGCTAAGAAATTCTTGGTTCAGGAGTTCAAACCACGACAAGGTTTCGGAAGTTAAGTGCTCTAAGAGACAAGCTATGGCAGACGAGAGGCCAAGTGAAGCATTAAACGTGGTTAAAAAGTTATGTTATATAATATTAAAAACAACGATGCTAAAGGTTGACGAAGAAGATTTACAGCATTAACTACAAGAAGTAACTGACTCAGTGACTCTTACAGGGAATGATGAGCGGTATACGTACCAAGGTTGAAACCATTTGGTGATTGGTGAGTTTAAAACAATGCGTTTTTCTTCTAAATGCTGTGAAAATGGTAATTCTGTCGTGTTATAAATTCCAAGTCAAGTTTGTCGATTTGCCGGTTCCATCATGAGAGCGCAGAGAGAAGTTAACTTAAAAGGTTAGCTATAAAAGCCGGAGAATGTTTCATTTTTTAGAGTTCGACAGTTCACGTAAACACGGCATTGTAAATTTATTTATGCCTTAAAATTTGAGTTTAGAAAGATTAACAACTTACCATTAAATTCAGTCAAACCAAACTTTGTTGCCATTTTTGAATTTTTCGGTACAAATTTGTATTTTTCGGTAACCGAAGCGAAACGGGAAGCCATTTTGTTTTTCTCTGTTTGCTCAGGGTGAATAGCAAGTATTATTCACCTCCAAGCTAGCCAATCAGAATGCGCGCGGAAACTTCACCAGATTTTGGGAAAATATGACTTGACTGTGAAGACCGTTGGGACTAACGAACGCAAACGACCATTAAAATATAGTGAACACTGGCAGATACATACGACGCAAGTTAGGGCGGCATACGAATCAAAGAGATCAAACTTTACTAATGATAATGAACTTAAATTAATGCGGACATTAATTACTCCTTTGCAGTGCCAAGTCAGTGCTTTTCACGTTTGATTCTCAGTTAATAAATTTTGTGGCATAAGTTGAATACGACAAATTATTCAACCTTCCCTGTATGCAGAGGTCTGTGGCGGCGAGAAAGGAGAGAAACCACTGCCGGTGCCCGACGACTTTCCTGTGGCACAAGAGCGTTCCCTTAACAAGGAATGACGTATTGGTCACTTGCGACCCGACTCAGCAAACCGGTTTACGCGTGAAATTTTCAGCAGCCTTATTATTTATCACCAGGTTGTTTATCCATTTACCACAAAGAAATGATCAATTTTACAACAGGTCATCGTAGTCAAGAGCTGTGATGATAATAAGACTTACCAATTAACAACCCAATGAGACTTGTCGACGACTATTCCAAGTAAACGTTCTCCGAGTTCGGGAATTACTCGATGGTTTACAACAAACTCTAAATCTGCTAAATGCTTTGGACTCGCGTACACATAAGCGATTTCTTTGCCTTCAAGGGATGGCAAATCACCTTCGACCTTGATAGCTTGGATTCCCAGTCTTTCACACGATAATATCTGGTCCTTTATGACGGAGTTGAACGGAGACGCGACCAAAACTAGTGCCTTGGGAGAGTAGAGTTTCAAATTATGAATTATGTGATTCATGCTTTTTGAAGGAATAGAAGACAGGGATGATATGTTACCAGCTAATTTGAGTTCTGTTCTGTCGGTCACTGCCAGTGTTTGTGTAGAGCGAGGTTACAGTTTAAGGACCGGTTCACATGGAGGTGGGGGACCCCGGGTAGGTGAGGTACTGTAGAGTCCGCAAATGATCCCAGGACCGCAAATAATCCCGGACGCAAATGATCCCCAAATTGGACCGCAAATGATCCCTTTTTTGGACTCAGAAATGATCCCGAGCATAAAAATAGAAATGGCATGGATTAATATAAAAAATGACACACACACACACACACACACACACACAC
>JAEMWC010001512.1:2500-60000 GCA_016490735.1 Pachyseris speciosa
GTTCCATTTTCATATCGTATCTCAGCCACATGTCATCTCTCCATAGAACCGTAGTGCTTTTGAATTTTTCTTCCGTAGAAACGGATTTTTGCCAAATTCCATGTTCCAGGTAATATATTTATTTACCCTTCCTAACTATTCGCTTTTATGGTCAGGTGGGTCGTTGAAATAAAGGGAAGGCAGTTTTCTTTCTCAAAATAGCTATTGGAAAATGGCTACAATCATGATGTCTTTTTTTTTTTTCAGAAGACCTAGGGTAACATTTCTTTATGGTTACTATTTACAGACCAGCCTGAGTTTACAACTCACCCACAGAGTGTGACAGTAAGAGAAGGATATAACGTCACATTATCCTGTAACGCCAGTGGAAATCCAGAACCGACTTTTTCATGGGCCAAAGATGGAAGAGTTGTAAATACAAATGCCAATCCCAGGATCACTTTATCATTACAAAACAAACAGTTGGCTATAACGAGTGTGAGGAGAACAGACAGCGGACAATACCTATGCATTGCTAACAACGGTATTGGGCCTGCAGTTACCTCCAATGCTTCTACAGTCGATGTGCACCGTAAGTACGAAAAATATTTTATTTTTTATATATATTATACCTTGAAGATAGCGTTGGCTACACGTCATTAGTTTTGTTTTATCGTGTTTTCTTTTCGAAACGGAAACAGAAAAAATAACAAAACAAGTTTTTTCATTTTACTTATATCTTTTCTCATGCTCCATCCCATCTCTCTATAGAAGCATAGTATGGTGGCATTTTTTTTTCAGTACGAACAGATTCTTCCGAAATTCCATGTTCCAGATCCTGTTATATTCACCCTGCCTAACTATTCGCTTTTATGTTGAGACGGGTCGTTGAAGTAAAGGGAAGGCAGTTATCGTTCTCAAAATATCCAGTGGAAAATGACGACAATCATGATTTGTTGTTAGAAGACCGAGTATCCGAAGATTTCTTTATTTTTTTCTAATTACAGATCAGCCTGAGTTTACAACTCAACCACAGAGTGTGACAGTAAGAGAAGGAAATAGCGTAACATTATCCTGTAACGCCAGTGGAAACCCAGGACCGAGTTTTTCATGGACCAAAGATGGAACAACTGTAAATACAAACGCCAAACCCAGGATCACTTTATCATTACAAAACAAACAGTTGACTATAACAAGTGTGAGTAGAACAGACAGCGGACAATACCGATGCATTGCAGACAACAGTATTGGGTCTGCAGCTACCTCCAATGCTTCTACAGTCGATGTGCTGAGTAAGTTCATTGTTATACGTTCTTTTTTATATGTACTATATATTAAAGGTAACGGTGGCTCAGTAAATATTAGCAAATATTAGTAAATATTAGTATGCGGGAAGACGTTTTACCTAGGCAGTTTGAATATTAATGCTTTACCTGATCACCAACACAGTTTTACGTAGACACCTAAACACCTAGACAGTAACGGGGATAATTCTGCTCACCATATACCACTCTCATATCGTTTCTCAGCCACATCTCATTTCTCCATAGACGCATAGTGCTGTGGCAATTTTTTCAACAGGATCGGAGTTTTGCCAATTTCCATGTTCCAGACCCTATTATATTAACCCTGGCTAACTGTTCGCTTTTATGGTGAGGCGAGTCATTGAAATAAATGGAAGGCAGTTATTACTCGGGCTACAAAGAACGCCCTCGTCCAAACCTGTCCTTCATTCTTCGTCATCTTCGTCGTGATTCATTCGCAAAGCTCACTTCCAGCGTTTCTGCGCATGCGCTATGTAAAATAGTTATTTTGGAATAAATCTACTATTTTTACCACATTAGCTACGCTGAATGACTGTGTCCTAGTGGTCAACTTTTACCGCTTATGATGCAAACGTTCCGTGTTCGACTCCTGCTATCGGCACCAATTTTTTTTTTTTTTTTTTTGCGCTTTTATTTTTTTGCTTCTTTTTTAATTATTTTTCATAAATGTTGTAATAATTTGAGCTGTAAAACAATTTTGCAGTTTTAAAGGGATATATGTTGATAAGTGTCTATGGATATACACTGCAAAGCAATAGGCACTAACAGAAGCGCAATGCGTCCGATCAGTAAGAAGGACAGACCTCTCACTTTTCTTTTGTTTTGCAGGTCCGAGTTTAGGCTAATTTTAGTCTCTTGTCTTTCCCTAAATATCCATTGGAAACTGGCTACAATCATGATTTTGTTTTAGAAGTCCGAGTGTAAACAGCGAACTTCTTCGGTGGTCGAACACTTTAATAAGACGTTTCGTCCTTCGGGCTTCTTCAGTAAAAGCATTAACAGGATTAAAAATACTTGGAATAAAAATGTCTAGATCTTAGATCTTAAATAGGCTAAAAAGGAACTAAACAATTGAGATAACAAATAAAAACAATAAAAATTAACGATGTAAAAGGAAAGGCCCTAGCTCCCTAGGGTATTACGCAACGGTTTGAAACAAATGTTGTAACAAAAACTCAAATCAAAGCCTTTGAACGATGGCGTTTTCTAGCTCACAATATCATTCTTTGTAACAGGATTCGGAAAGAAAGGTCTTTGAATGGTTAATAACAAAATCCTAATTAACGGCCCCTGAACTCCAGTATTGTGAGCTATACTCTCAGCCACGTAACAAAATCCTTGACTGAGCCTTTGAACAATATATCTAATGAATTATCTTTAAAAAAGCTACAAACCTATTTTCCGACTCAAAAAGGAGAACACTTGTGTGTGATAAAAAACGAAGTGTTAATTGTATCTAATTCTATTCCTGGAGTTGAACTCTGATCTTTTATTCAAACCGTAAGGATGAAGGGTGCAAAGTTGTGCACTCCAAAAAGCTTCTCTTTTAAGCAGGCGATTGTCCAGACTATTGTTCAGTGATGACGAAATCAAAATCAGAAAAAAATACGTTTTCTTGTTGAAGTGTATCGCCACTTCACAAGTGTTCTTATTTGTATTCATGGCTGACTTATGGTTCCGAAATCTAACTACAGTAACATACATGTATTTGTTTTTTCATTTTGGTTTATGTTATTTTATTATTTATTTATTATTATTATTATTTTTTTTTTTTTTTGCTTTTTCTTTAAACATTCTAATTGTAGATGCTGTTATGATAAGTTTTCTGGCCGGTAACATTTACAATAAAAACGTTTCCCTTCTTACCTTTCGCCTCCCTTCCCCATTTTATTGCAGAGTTGTTTATTAATTCGGTCCCATTCTCTCTCAACTAAATTAAATTTAATCAATAAATCTTATCTTTCCAGTGATAATCTAATTATCCCTTGGCAGATTCAATCCAACAGACCACGGACAACTGATACTGGACAAACCATTAAAAGCATATCATGCAATTAGATATGAGAGCCCTCCATTGTTTTGTCTACTAATTAGTAACTTCAATTTTGTTTCACTTTTTTTTCCAATCACCTGTAACAGTTTAAGCACTTTTACGACAAGGTTGAAACCATTAGTATCATTTTGAAACTGCGGGCGCACAGCAGTTTTAGGGATAGATATTGCTAGCAAGAGTCGTTTACAAGAACTGTGCTACGAAAAATATAGGATGAATATTTGGTAAGAAGGATCCACCGTAAATTTTCGGTGGCACGCTTGCTTGCAGTCCTTTTACTGGTTGCATTGTGTTCGTTTGGTGAGGCAGGTAAGTCTTCAAATCTTCCTGCTCCATCTCAGTTGTAAAAACAATACTTACCCGTTGTTGATTCTAAAGCGAAAATCAAGGACGTGGTATTCTAGCTAGGTTTCTTTGGTTTACTTATGTTTAATACGTCACACTTTCATCTTGAATCATCTTGAACCATCTTTCGACTTTTACCCCTTCTTGCTTCGGTCTACGATTTTCAACATTCACACTCATTTCTTTCACGGGAACTTATGAACCCACAATTGACCTGCTCCCAACGTCAGTGGCTTCATAGCTCAGTTGGTTAGAGCATCGCACCGGTAATCGCGAGGTCACGGGTTCGAACCCCGTTGAAGTCCTGAATTTTTTTCAGGCTTCTTTTCGCAATTGCATAAATTGCGTTCACAACTGCGAGGATCATTCTTCATTTGATAAGATATACCGATAAATAGACTTGCAAATGTATAAATAAGCCATGTTCTTTGATGATAAACGGTTCAGTAGCCATATATTTGCACCAACTACTGACGTCGTTACACAAATAACTTTATCCCGATGATTACTCCCGCTCAGTTGGTTGTCCAAACGTCAGTCAACGTCACCACAAAGAGTCGTTTTGAGGACCACACTCACCTGGACGATCGTGCCTCGCCAATGTTGTGATATGACTCCTGGACACAAACTATTTACGAGAAACTGGTCATTATTTCTTGATATTTAATGAGCGCAACATCCTTCCTTAAGCTGACACTCTGAAGATTCTATGAAAGCGACATTTTTGCATCAGCAGAGCGAAATCTTTCCTCGTGATATAATCTTTTGTGTACTGTTTAAATATTTTAAACAAACGTTTTACAAAGTAAACGTACGCTTTTGGAGGCTGTGCGTCTGGGTGACCATATGGCTGTTACGTCTCCAATAGCTTGTGGCAGATTATGACAAATGAGGTAAACCTTCAGTTGGTAAAAAAAAAAAAAAAAAAAAACAATGACCATGTCCTTATTATAATATTTCTCCCACTCCATCTAGGGTTTATGGCCTTTCTAGTGAGTGACGAAGGTGTGTCAGGTCTGCTTGTTTCAGACTTTTTTTTTCTGTGATTGTTATTTGTTTTTATACTCTGAGCAATCAGCCCAAATCAGGAATGTCTCTGGTGGTGAGCCCTGACAGAAAAGGGCAAACAATGAATGAAATGGCTTGACCATTCCAACAATGGTTGAATGTTAACTGCAATGTTTGGTGTTGTATTGATTGCAGCTGCACCAGATGTGTCAGTTGATGGCCCTTCGGAGCAGTTTCCAACTGTAGGAAATAGTATACAGTTGACTTGCCGCTACAGTTCATCACCAGTGGCTTCTGAAGTGCAGTGGCGAAAAAATGGAATTATCATATCAAGAAATGATACCATGGAGAGTGGTGCACGAGGAAATATTACACATTTCAATGAAAGCCTTGTTCAGTTGACAATCAGTGCAAGTATCTCACGAGATGCTGGGAATTACACTTGTGTAGTCATAAACACAGTTGATAATTCATCTGATTCAACAGCAATTCGAGGTTTGTTTTCAATTGATATTTTCATGTAAATTTATAAGGACAGAAGGAATGCAGAACTATCTGAATTAACATCGTTTTCGCTGCTGCGAAATCAAAACTCCTTAGGCTGTGCGCTACCGCGTCAATCACAGTTCTCATACCTTTTTGTGAGGAAGAAAAAAACTGGCTCGCTATTCTTCAGTCTGGGAAAGAATTAAAGCATAAGTTGTGGGGCCGAAATTTAAAAATAATACCGAGCTGGACGAACGCTTCGAGTTCAGTCTGTAGAGTAATAAAGAACAAAAAGAAGTAGTTTTAGAATTAGTGACAGTGGCGGATCCAGGGGGAGGGTCGGGGGGGTCCGGCTCCCCCCCCCCTTCCTTAGCCGAATTTTTTTTTTCTACTATGACTTGTTTGACGCTGAAATTCTTGCATCGACAGGATCGCCTATTATTACTCAACTGGTTGACTTGCTTTTTGATGAAAAGCCATTGTATTTTGCCACTAATCTAAAATCCAGGCATACTTCTACAATGAAATGTTATTTTTGGTGGTACCCTCTGATGGTCACTCACCTCTGCTCGCCAAGCAGTTTTGTCCAACCAGCGTTAAACACGTGATCGTCTCCTTAATTGATTACGAAACAAGGACGGCGACGGCAACGAAAATGTCATTTCAAAATATATCTTCTCGTTATTGTAGCAATTGTGCGATTATTCCAAATTGTTCAATTTGTAAAATGTCGACGAACTATCCAGGAACTAAATTTCTGTGAACGGCGTTAAAGTAAAGTTTGCTCGCGATCTCGCGAAAACCTAAAATTTGGTCAATTCACGTTGCTGTTTTGCAGAGGACGGCAAAGAAAAATGTAAAACGCACGTGTAGAGCGATTGTTTTTGCTCATTAAACCTATTGTTTGTGACCTCGTTGACGTTGCCGTCCTCGTTTCTAAAACTTCCTTTTGTAAAGGCGGCTGGGGGTTGGGGGGGTTGGGGAGAGTGACGGAGTTACGAGGAGAAGTAATTTGAAGTAAGTTTGGACCCCCCCCCCCCTTCCCCCATCAAAAATTCCTGGATCCACCCCTGAGTGAAACACAAATTCAACCAATAGGGACGATATGAGTCAGAACAGAAAATCAGCCACTCTATTATTTTTTTTATCGGGAAACTCGATAAATTACACAATAATTGATTGTAATAACCAAAGAGACAGGATAGACGGAAAGGTTTATAAACACCTATTGTCGAAATTTGTGTCAGTCTAGCTGAGTTTCTGGTCGAAGAAAAGGCTGGAAGAAGACACACAAACTGAATCAAGATGGACTGTTAGGGTATAAGTCTACTTCTCTGCACTAAAATAATTCCACAACCACCCACGATCGAATTAATAATTCTTTAAATCACTAGAAAAAACCTGCAACACGTATAATGAGTTGATCGTCCGGTGGTTGATGGCTCGTCGTTTTCTCAGCATAACTAAACTTATCATTTCCAAGTTCCCCTGGAATAATAATCACGGTAGCTCAATATTGGCATATTTACATTTGTATCCGCAAAAAGATATATTTAATTAACTCAACAGTGAGACCAGACCCACCAGAGAATGTGAGCATTGTCTCCAAGACATCAAGGGGAGTAACTGTCTCTTGGACTCCTGGTTTTGATGGAAACAGTGACATTCTCAATTACACAGTGAGGATCAGTGAGGATAATCAGAACTTTAGGGATGCTAAATGTCAAGGATTGTCCAGTGGTGCCTGTGTACTGCCCACCTCTTCAACAAGTGCTTCTCTTGAAGACCTACGTCCTGGGAGGATATACTTTTTTAAGGTGTTTGCAAGTAATAAAGTTGGTCAAAGTGCAGAAAGCTCTGTAGTGCATACAACCACAGATGAGGAAGGTATTGTACATTTTTTAATGGCAATGATGAGGATCAATGCATTTCTACAATGCACATGTTCACAACTTGCCTTAGCTGGTTTAATTACAATTTATACAAACAGACATGCTCATTTCAAGACATTAAAAGAAACATACAGCTGCAAATCATGCGTGGCCTCTGCTGAATATTACCAGATTCATTTAGAAGAAAAAAATGTCTAGTACAGATGATAGCCACGTGATTTTTGTTTTGAAAGTATATTATTTCTGATTGTTCACAAAAAATAATTTTGTTGAAATAAAAACCAATGTATTTTTTATATGTCATATTTAAAAAAATCATATAAAGGATAACTTTCCAAGAAGACAATTATTTTTTCTTGGAAAGTAATGCTTCTTTTGATTTGTTTAATGAGACATAAAAAATACATTGCTGTTTATTTCAGTGACTGTGATTTACCTTATTATACGAAATTAACGATTCACTTTACTAACGCGATTTTTTTTAAATCGCGTTAATTTCATGAATCTTAATTCACGTCGATGTTCATTTGAATCATACTATTTTACATCACTGTTGATTTACAGCACCTTTATTTCAATATCAAAACCGGCTCGTCTGCTCATAGCTCCTCTATCAACGCCTCGGAGTCACCATCTAGCATGCAGTTCTTCTTTAAGAATTGAGTTGAAAATGTCTTTCGACTGGTCTTCGTATTCATCTGTTTCCCCGAGGGGATAGCTAACTTCTTCAGTCTTTCTTCTTAAAATTTTCATGGCCCGTTCATCCTCACCTCTATGGGGATTTCCAAGCCTACTTGAACCAGTGGAGACGGTTTGCATTTTATAAAATTTACGTCACCCCTTATGTCAGCTCCTCTCTTCAATGAATACCAGATATATCAGCTCAGTTCTATGGGAATATGCCCAACAATGGAAAGGAATAGTTTTCCTGGCAGAATTTGCTTGCAAATTCGCGTAAAATAAAGTTAGGTGCGCATTGTTTTCGAAAATTTCGCGTGAATTTGATGTATGTAAACCTAACTTTTGGAAAATTCGCGTTAATTTTGTGTAAGGTAAATTTTCTTCGCGTTGTCAACGTGCATCGTTAATTTCCTGTAACAAGATAGTTATCAGGAATAGCTAATAAGCTGCTCTTTGCTGATACACAAATTACCTTATAATAGCTAAATTTATAGTCTGCCACTTTTAATTGCATTGCATTTTATACTAAGTCGATATTGCTGCTGTTGTTGAACAGCGTTGAAAAGACGTTTTTTTGTTTTCTTTTTCTCCATCAGTGCTGCAATTTTACGGTTTTATTTCAATAATGAGGTATTTTTTAACAGCACCAAGTGCTCCACCGTCCAATGTCAGTGGACACAACATAACCTCTACCAGTATTAAGGTTCAATGGGGACAAGTTCCACCTGATGATCAAAATGGCATTATACTGAGTTACACAGTTATCTACAAGGAGCTACCTAATGGCTATGAACAGACACAGAATGTAAGTGCTCCTACAACTGAAGCGACACTGACAGGCCTGAAAAAATTCACCAGCTACAGCATCACAGTGCAAGCCTCGACTGGAAAGGGAGGTGGAAATTTGAGCGCGCCTATCGTTGCCATCACAGATCAAGACAGTAAGTTCACTGAGCGGAGTACCTCAGGATATGTCTTAAGGGACTCTACAAACAAATTAAATGTCCCCTTACCCAGAACCAACTACCTAAAAAGGAGTTTTAGCTATAGAGGTGCAACTCTCTGGAACAGTCTACCCTGCAATCTAAGACAAGTGAAATCTTTAGATCTTTTTAAGCAATTGTTAAATCTTCATTTTGTTAATTAAGTTATTACACGGCATTCATGGAAAACAGGTCTAGTTTAGAGTAGTATTTATTACGGTAAAGACTTTTTAGGTGTGTATTTATCGTTATTAGGAATTATTATGTAGTTGTATTTTTATATTGTAAATCACCTGATGAATTTTTATCGTGTTAAAATAAATATTTTGAGATTTGAGATTTGAGATTCACTGTGAGTTAAACGTCTGTTTAGATTTAGTAATGCCATGTCTACGAACTGGGTTTGATGTCTTTCCACTCATTGATTTTCTTCCAGGGCCAAATGCTCCTCCAGTTAATGTCAGTGGACGCAACACAAGCTCTACCAGCATTTTGGTTCAATGGGGAGAAGTTCCAGCCGCTGATCAAAATGGCATTGTATTGAGTTACACTGTTACCTACAAGGCGTTACCTAATGGTGCTGAACTAACCAAGAACGTGGCTGCTCCAACAGTGGAAGTTACACTGACAGACCTGAATGAATACACTTACTACAACATCACAGTGTTTGCCTCGACTGCAAAAGGAGCTGGAAATGTCAGCTCACCAATCATTGTCATCACAGATCTCGACAGTAAGTACACTTACCTAGTGTCATTTTACCTTAAGTGAAAAAGAAAAAAGAAAAAAGAAAGAACCAAGCATTTTATGGCTGCCACACTGGTGCTGAAAGCAAAACGAAGACTGCGAGATTCGACGAAATATAAGAACTCCTATATCACCCAGGACTATGCAAGAGCCATACAAATGGAAAGGAAAGTTTTGATAAAAGCTATGTTTGTAGCCCGAGAGAAAGGTATGAAGGCAAAAGTTGTGGACAGAAATTTAGTTATTAACAACAATGTTTACAACGTAGATAATATTCCTCATGATCTTAGGTCACCTAGTTTTTAAAACATCCATTTCACGTAACTATCGCTCTGTTCCAAATTAATGCACTTTTAGGAGGTTAAAGAAAACCTTCCCAGCGCTCAGTTCGCTTGCCCAGAACAAGATGTTCTACCAAACCCAATGCAAATTTTATCGTATTTTTCTGTTATGTGTTTATCTTAGTTGTATTTATGTCCTGTTTTTTGCACGAGTGTTTTTTTGCTCTTTTAATTTATTGGTATGTGTGTGTGTGTATAAGGCGGTAGCCAATAAGCGTATCTGTGCCGCTGCAACAATGCCGGCTTTAAATACCAACTTGGCACCTTCAATAATCCCACTAACGAGTTAGTCATCTGCTCTTTAAATGCGAGGGGCTTAGCTAACATTACAAAGAGACGTGAGACTTTTCGATGGCTTAAGACGAAAAAATGTTCGATCCATTTTCTTCAAGAAACTCACTGTACTAAGCAAGATGAGGCATATTGGATATCTGAATGGGGGTACACAGCCGTATTTAGCAGTTTCTCAAGTGCGCGCGCCGGAGTCAGTATTCTTTTTAATAATAATTTCGCTTTTGAAATTTTGAAATTATTTTCCGATCCAGAGGGCCGTTTTATCATAGTTGACATCAAAACAGAGAACAAAACTTTGACTCTTTTGAATATTTATGTACCAAATGATGACAATCCTGCTTTCTTTGAGAATGTTCTCACCCACCTTTTATCCTTTGATTGTGAAGATATAGTTTTCGGGGGTGATTTTAACTTGGTAATTGATATTCAAAAAGACAAGAAAGGTGGTAACCCAGTGACACACACCAAAGCGTTGAAAGTTGTTCAGCATATAATTGATAGGTTAGACCTTACTGACATATGGCGTCTTCTTAATCCTGATACCGAACGATTTACTTGGAGAAGGAGAAACCCCGAAATACATTGCCGCCTAGATTTCTTCCTTACTAGCTCCAGCTTAAATACAATAGTAACCAAAGCAGATATCAGCCCTGGATATAAAACAGACCACTCTCTCATTACACTTCACCTGGTGAACAATCCAAACCCTAGAGGCCCAGGATTTTGGAAGCTAAATACATCCTTCTTGTTAGAAGATGATTATGTTGCTTTAATAAAGAAAACAATTGAAGACGTTGCAAAAGAATATGAAAATAATGATGAGGTTGATGCCCCTCTCCTCTGGGATACAATGAAAATGCGTATTCGGTCAACATCGCTAAACTATGGTAGGAAAAGAAAACGTGATATGAAATCTGAGGAAGCAAGTATAGAAAGCGTTATATTGTCCCTCCAAAGAAAACTGGAAGAAAATAATCTACTCGAAAACACAAAAACGAATCTCCAAAAAGAATTAGAGGCCAAAATAGCCGAAAGAGAAGAAATTGTAAAATACAAAACCCGTGGGGCAATATTACGATCCAAATCCCGTTGGTACAATGAAGGAGAGAAAAACACAAAGTATTTTCTAACTCTAGAAAAACGCCACTTCAACGAAAAAACAATTAAACATTTGCAAATAAGCGACGATAGTATCATCTACAAGGACAGTGGCATCCTAAAAGAAGCAAAATGCTTTTATCAAAAATTATATTCTTCAAGTTTTCCAAATCTGGAGGCCCCCGAGGATATTTTCTTTCCCAAAGGAAACGCTCTTACTCTCAACGTGCTTGAACAAGAAGAGTGCGAAGGTCTCTTAACTGAAACTGAATGCTTAGAAAGCCTCAAATCTATGGAACCGAACAAGAGCCCTGGAACTGACGGTTTGCCAGCTGAATTCTATAAAAGATTCTGGAGTGATGTTAATCCATATCTCATAAATGCCTTAAACAATTCATATGAAAAGGGCCTACTGTCAGTGTCTCAAAGAAGAGGTCTGATCTCCCTCATACCGAAAAAGAACAAACCTACCGATCAACTGAAGAACTGGAGGCCGATCACTCTGCTCAACTGTGATTATAAGATAGCCACGAAAAGTATCGCTTCTCGAATTAGAAAAGTTTTGCCAAAAATAATCAATAATGATCAAACCGGCTTCATGAAGAATAGATTTATCGGAGAAAATATTAGGCTGATAGATAGTCTGATAAATTTCACGAATAAAGAACAAATTCCGGGGCTATTACTCTTCGTTGACTTCGAGAAGGCCTTTGACAGCTTAGAATGGTCCTTTATTCACAAAACCCTCCAATATTATAACTTCGGAAAATCTTTAATGACTTGGATAAAACTTTTTTATACGGATATTAGCAGCAGCATTCAAAACAATGGTTGGGCTTCTGAGTTTTTCACTTTACATCGCGGTGTGAGACAAGGCTGTCCACTCTCCCCTTATTTGTTCATACTTTGCGCAGAAATTCTAGGTAATGCGGTGAGAACGGATAACGGCGTCCGCGGAATAAAGATCCTTAATACTGAATGCAAACTGTCCCAGTACGCAGATGACACAACCTTAATTTTGGATGGCTCACAATGTTCTCTCTTAAGAACTTTTGAATTACTTGATGCATTCGCGGCCATATCGGGCTTGAATGTTAATTATGAGAAAACTGAAGCTCTCTGGATCGGCTCTTTGCGGGACTCAAATATCTCTTTCCCTTTAAATAAGCCTATAACTTGGGCTAGGGAAAAGGTCTTTGCCTTGGGGGTTTGGTTTTCGACCGGAGAAATGAACTTCATCTCCAGTAATATCCAGGAGAAAATTGATAAATTAAAGAAGATTACAGGAAGCTGGTCGGCCAGACGACTTACTCTTTTGGGTAAAATTACCGTTTTGAAAAGTCTAGCAGTGTCACAGTTGGTGTATGTGTTGGCTGCTCTCCCGACTATTCACGGCGCGCTGAAAGAAATCAATTCCCTGTTATACGAGTTCCTCTGGGATGCGAAAAACGACAAAATCAAAAGATCGGAAATGATTAATGACTACGACAAAGGAGGGCTAAAGATGATTGACATCGAAAGTTTCAACAAATCATTAAAACTGAAATGGATACAAGGCTATTTGAATGACGATAATCATGCTAAGTGGAAGCTCTTCTTTGACTACTATTTAGAAAAATTCGGAGGCAAGTTGGTGTTTTTAAGTAATCTTAGCACACAGGATGCTGCAAGTCTTGATCTAACTGACCCCTTCTTAAAAGAAGTTCTTGAACACTGGACAAACCTTAACTATAGAGAGGAAAATTTAGATTTTATGAACTCGTACATCTGGCAGAATTCACTAATCAGAATCGGAAACCAACCTCTTTTTTACCCGTCTTGGTTGGAGGCCGGAGTGACGGTGGTCAAGGACCTTGTAGATATTAAACAGGATTTCTTAAGTTATGATGTTTTTGAAAATAAATTTCAGATTAAAACCAACTATCTGGAGTATTATAAAATTCGATCTGCCCTAAAACAATATAAGAAGAGTTGCTCGCAAGAAACTGATAAACCCCATACAGAGAGTGCGGTTGAGACTATACAGTCCTCGCAAAAAGTTGTTAAAAAACTTTATAAGCTGCTTATCGAAAAAAAGGCTACCCATCCTTCAAGAACGGAGGAAAAATGGAAACGGGAAATTCAACCATTTGGAAATGTAACTGTTGATTGGAAAAAATCTTATCAATTACCGTTTCTCTGTACAAGGGACTCTAAACTCAGAGTATTTCAGTTTAAACTTTTACACAGGAGGATTGCTACAAATGACTTTTTATGTAAAATTGGACTAGAGCAAACTGACCTATGTTCCTTTTGCAAAGAAACTGCGGAAACTCTGATGCATCTTTTTTGGAACTGCAGACATACAAAGCTTTTTTGGGAAGGAACTTTCGAATGGATAACCCACAATTTTAAGGATCTGGAAAACTTTAAGCTCTCCCCTTCTTTCTGCTTGGGCCTTATTGACAATATATCAGATCTCCTTGTACACCAGATCATTCTTATTGCTAGATCCTACATATACACTTGCAAGTTTAAAAGCTCTTTACCAAAGCTGGAAATGTTTATACAGCTAGTTAAGATAGCTATGAAAGTGGAAAAACAAGCAGCCCTAGAAAATAACACAGTTAGGGCTTTTGAAGTGAAATGGTCTCGACTTAGATAGTCCCTCGCATACGAAGTGATTCAAATGGTGGAAATGGTATGGCTGCCACTGTTGTACGCGGTACTTGATTACTGTGTTGTAAGTAGGTTAGTTTTCGTTGTAAGGTCGCGTATTATTGTTTTTATAAATAACCTCTGTATTGTGTGTAATGTAGTAAGTCACATGTACGATGTAGGTATGGTATACTAGTATAAGTGCTATGTGCAATATAAGTGAAGTGTAGTAAGCAAGTATGGTATTAAGTACTGTGCAAATATCATGTCATGTAAGCTAGTAGGTAATACGGAATGTAAGTAAGTAGAGTGTGGTATGTGATTAATAAAAGTGGACACTGTCAAAAAAAAAAAAAAAAAAAAAAAAATACGTACACACGCCTGTATTTTTCTTGAAACTGGCATATTTACTCTTGGCAACCAATCCTTCCAAAGCTATTGATACACGGGTCAACACCCTGCACCATTTGTTGATGAACAAGTTGTGAACAGCGCTTATACTTGTTGGCGCTGTGATTAAACGCCTCATGTTTTGTGTTGCCAATGAACTTGTTAAAGTTAGTGCTACACGGTTCATTATAGAGAAACAAGTCTTTGATAATTTCTTTTCCCAATCATTGGATTGATAAAGGTCCACGTCTGAAATATTGTTCGAACGTTAAATTATTTGTGTTGTGACATGTCTGACATGAAAAGTTTAAAATTTTTAATCGACATTATTGGAAGTGCACCATTTTACTCTAAGAAACCAGATTTTATTAAATATGTCAATGATCATCGCAGTTATGAACACTACTTAAGTAGTAGTATTCACCACTCACGGGTATATTACGAACTAACTAAACGACCAGTTCCCAGATGGCTTGTTAGCTCAGTCGGTCACAGTTAATGTCACAGTAATGGAATCTGAGTTTTAATGAGAAAGAAGAAATCCAATGTCTTTGTGTTTGCTAGATTTAATGAGAAGCGGAGGGCTTCTCGCTAAGTTCAGCATGAACGTTTTCGGCTGTTTTTCTCCGACATCCTTGCTATTGCTAAGAACATTTCCACCTACCTGTACTTGTATTAATATTGATATATGTTAAGTAATTTTGTCGCCGGTTTGCTGAAACATTCCCTTGTAATAGCATTGCTGCTGACGTAGTAGTGGATCATTGCCTTTTATACAGTAATATGTTTAGTTTTATCTCTTTTCTGTTTTCTTACAGAGCCAAGTGCTCCTCCAGTCAATCTTCGCGTTCATAACACAAGCTCTACCAGTATTTTGGTTCAATGGGGAGAAGTTCCAGCTGATGATCAAAATGGTATCATACTGACCTACTCAGTCACCTACAAGGTGTTACCTAATGGTATTGAACTAACCAAGAACGTAAGTGCCCCAACCACTACAGCTCTACTGACAGATCTGAAAGAATACACCAACTACAGCATCACAGTGTTTGCCTCGACTGGAAAGGGAGGTGGAAATGTGAGCGCCCCAATCATTGTCGCAACGGTTCAAGACAGTAAGTATAGGTTGCTTGTTCCATTTCAGGTTTGGTGCAGACGAAGTTCTAACAAGAAAAGAAAACAGTAACTTTGAGCGCTCCTATCACTGCGTTTACAGTAGAAGGTTGGGAGTGTGGAGTTGAAATAGCAAAACTATACTTTCTTGGTATGGTATTTCTCGTTAAAAAAAAAACACTTTTCACTTCTTTAGATGTTTAGTGTAATTACACGCGATTGAACAAACCAGTAGTGTAATGGTTATAGCTGGAAGTATTTACTGGGACAAACTGACGCCGTAAAACTAAAGAAAAACAATACAAAGAGAAAATGCTAATGAGGTGATGGTTGACCGAACCACGATCGTACAAACAAACTCGAATATAAACAAACTACAAAACTAAAGGAAAGCAAAAAACTGGAATGTACAGAATTCTAACCTTGTCCAATCTTTGGGACCACAGAATAGGCACAAGAAGCGCTAAACAAGCGACAAAAAATCCATGAAAACCTTATCGAAAGGCTTAGCCTTGCTACCGACCACGCTACAGCCCAACACTAAGGTCACGTGACCAAAAAGGGCGCGAACAGCGGGCGGACTGGGCAAGATACAAAGTGGTTACAGTGACATTTAGCTTTCCAAATTATTCTTTCCTACTGGAGTCAAGTTTCAGATTACCGTATTACTGTTGTAGTTTTTTGTGTATTGGATAATGATATTGCGCATTTCAAACATTTTAGAATCAATGAGACGAAATTAATTACGAGCGAGAAAATGTTTATCAATAATAATGACTTCAACCAGAAGCTACCGAATCCAAATAAAGATCAAAAATTCGATTAGCAAAATTAACTGTCGGTTGGTTTGGTATTGGTCGTAAGATATGCTTGAAAGCCTTTAAGTAGGAACTATTGACTTGGCAGATAAATGACATTAACAAAAGGCACAAAAATTGACAATGGCCAACTTTGGCATGTGTCGAATGCTGCTCATATTTTCAAATTTATCATGACAAGAATGTAGGGTCCTTAAAGATGAGATATTTTGCACCTTTATGTGTACAAACGTAGATGCTTGACGCATGTTACCTCTCTGTTAGGACCGGATGGTACCCCACAGAATGTAAGAGGACACAATACCAGCTCAACCAGCATACTAGTGTTATGGGATGAAGTGCTAGCAGAGCAACAGAATGGTATCATCACAGGTTACACCATTATCTACAAGTCACAAACAGGAAATCTAAGTGGGAACTTTTCAGTTGGTCCCCTAGCTCGCCAAATGGAAATAACAGGTCTAAAGAAGTTCGTCAACTACAATGTAACAGTGTTTGCGTCTACGTCAAAAGGAGATGGACCACACAGTGTTCTTGTTGTTAGAACAGACCAGGATAGTAAGTAACCTCTGTATTGAGCTTCTTCTCCTTCAAAGAGCGGAATTAAGCCATTTTTAAATCGTTGTAGTTAACTTAACATCAATATAATTGGCATTGGCAATATATGGCAGTTCTTGAAGAGTTCAAAGGACAGTCATTTGTCAGATTCTTCCATCACCTACCTACTTACTCTCCTTCTTTCTCTCTCTTAAAAAATTCTCTACCCCAACACAACTAGTTAATAAGTATAGTAAGTAACTTCAATTTTCAGGCTTCCTCTCTGCCAAATATATCTGGCATGTATAAAGAAAATTCTTGAAGTTTATTGAACAAACAACTGATCATGAGTAAACTACATGGTTTACGTATGTTTAAACGCCCTCCTTACCAGTTATAAAATTTTCTGCCAGAACCACACAATCTTTTTCTTTTTCTTTTATCAACCCTATCGGTAATTTTTTTAAGACTTTTCTCTGTATCAGCGAACATTATGCCAAATATAACTGGCATGGAATAAAAACTATCTTTAAACTCTTAAAGTTTAATTTCTAAACAAACAGACAAATAGACCGCTTGGATAATTGCCTGTCCATCTCATGAAGAGGATATCTCACAAATTAATGTGATCTGGTAAGCTGAAACCACTCTTTGGGCACTAAGGCCACATAGTAGCGGGCATTTTCATTGCTTGTTTTTTTTCATATGTGGGTACTTAGCCTGAGCATTAGCTATGCTATGCTGATGAGGCCTAACAAGGCCGAAACAGCTGTCCATGGCTGCTAATGCTTGGGCTCAATCTTTGCTTTGGTAGATTTAAGGGGTAATGCCCGCTACTATGTGGCCTTAGTGCCCAAAGAGTGGCTTCAACTTACCAGATCACATTAATTTATGAGGCATCGTTGTCACTCCAGACACATCCTACAAGCTTTACATTTTCACTGCTTGTTTCATTCATATGTGGGTACTTGAGCCTGAGCATTATATTAGCTATGCTATGGTGATGAGGTCTAACAAGGCCGAAACAGCTGTCCATGGCTGCTAATGCTTGGGCTCGATCTTTGATTTGGTAGATTTTTCTTTGGTCTTTCTCAAAATGAGCGGCCACGCGTTACCATTGCTATGGTAATAGCTGTTGCTTGGAAACCAATGCGAATATGAATTTTGATCATAGGTTGAGAAGATACCGTAGTATAAGTTTTGCTTTCAGCAGGTACACCCCAAGACCAAATAAACTGTTGCGAGCCTTCTTAAAGGACAGTCGTTTTGCAAATTAATTATTATCAATCTCCAAATACTCTACCGCAACCACATAATCTTTTTTGTTATGTCAACCCCGCTATATAATAAATAACAGGACAAAAAAACTCCATGATCATGACGAAGTCGTTGGCGGACAGACGAAACGCGTAGGAGATTAAAAGTCAGTTTAACAAACTTCAGTTCGTACGTTGAAGTGCTGAACGGTATTTAAGCTTTAAAATGTGTTTTAAAAATTGTTTATCAGAACCAGAAGGTGCTCCACAAAATGTGTCAGGGCATGAATCCAGCTCAACCAGCATCTTGATGTCATGGAAGGAAGTGCCTGAAGAACAACAGAATGGTATTATCATGGGTTACACCATCATTTACGATTCACAAACAGAAAATCACAATGGAAATGTTCTCGTAGATCCAGACGAAAGGCAAAAGAATGTGACAGGTCTAAAGGAATATGTGTTCTACAATATTACGGTGTTTGCATCCACTGTGAAAGGAGATGAACCACACAGTACTCCGGTTATTGTTGTTCGAACAGAGCAGGACAGTAAGTAATTCTTAGTTTCTGAAGCTTTCTTTGTGTATCAGTGAACATAGCTGCTACTTATCAATCAGTCACAAGTAAGGCAATCGGATAAGTCTGGTCTGTATAGCTCACTTTCGAAAAGACTGAGCTCGAAAGTACCAAACAAGCGGCCATGCGGCAGTTTGAAGGACGTTAAAGTAAACAAACAAGGCGCGAGAGTTTGCTATTCCCACAATCTCTTGTGCCCGGACACTCTCGATCCCAGTCTATCACTCCGGTTTGATTGAAATATGCGTAAACTTCTTTCAGATGTATGAGAATGAATATATGAAAATCAAATATTTGAACTGCGGATCATCGCAGTTATGAAGTAGAGTTCACAAGTGCGATGATCATTCACATATTTGATACTTTCAAATAGTTGGTTATGTCCCTCGCTCTGTGGTCGGTTGGCAAAACGAATTTTGTCTACCAATCACTGAGCAAAGTAATACAGAACCAAAGCAAACAGTAAGCTACTTTTGACACTCAATCGAAAACCACTTTACCTAAAAATTTGGTCTTGCTTATCAGGACCAGACGGTACTCCACAAAATGTTTCCGGTTACAACACCAGCTCAACCAGCATGTTAGTGTCATGGGATGAAGTGCCAGTACAACAGCAGAATGGTATTATCACGGGTTACACCATAGCCTACAGCTCACAAACCGAGAATGACGACAGATATGTTCCAGTAGGTCCCTTTGTTCGTCAAGTGGCAATCACAGGACTACAGGAATATGTCAACTACAGCATCTCATTGTCTGCTTCTACTGTGAAAGGTCATGGACCACACAGTGCAGCTATTTTTGTCACAACAGACCAAGATAGTAAGTGATAAAAAGTCCTGTTTTCGTAATATTAACGTTTACGTGAAGAACGTCCTGTTATCACTTCGGCAGTAGTACAGGTTTTGAGGCCAATTCACGAAAAATAGCGTAATACTTTCGCTCGTTGTCAAGTAAGAGGGTGCTGTTGTTAATTCGAACTGTTTCGTAATTGATTTACATTATTGAATTTTGATTTTCGATGTAAGCTACACTTTTAGAATGTGGCTTAGAATTTTGATTTTGTGTGAATATCTTGCGATCCACCAGCAGCTATGGCAAAATGAACAGGCAAGTGATTGCGTGATTCTCTTTCATATAATGCTCCGCCCTGCGGGATTCAGATTGCATTCTTTCACGACTAGTCACCAGGTCATCACGGTTTAAAGATCTTTGTTATGCAAATCAGATCCGTGTATAAAGGCACCATGTGGTCTTTACAAGTCGTCTTTTTTTTCGCGTGCAAGCCAGGTCATCATGCCTTTACCAGCTTCCGCATGGAAGGATCTTCCTTTATCGGAGGGGAATAACGATTAATCTATTCTTTCTGTCCGGGAGGCGTCTAGTGGACATGAAATAGAGCAAACTCCGGTTCCGACCGGGTTTCAAGCTTCAGCGTTTGAGTCCAAACTTGACTTCTTGACCAACTCGATGTTAAAGATGTCGGATTCCTTAGCGCGTCTTACTCGAGCGCATGTGGGTCTCTTAAATTCCGAGGAAGAAGATGCTCTCCTCGAAGAAGGTGGACAGAGTGAATTTGACCCCACCGAGCGTATTCTTTCGGAAGAAGCTCAAACTGACCTTGAATTGGGCGAACTTCCCTACGAAGACCTGTTTAAGGCACGGAGGACTGTGGACTGAAGGGCAATGAAGGTCTCTCCAAGCGCGTAAATGGTCCTGTACCAAGAGGCCTGCCAAAGAGCAGTTTTCTTCAATTCAGAAGAAGTACCTTCGTCCAGAAAAGTGCGAATTTTTTCAAAGCTCCTCGGGTGAATCCTGAGTTATCAGGGGCACCCAACGACAACTTTCGGTAGATATATGTTCGGTGGAGGGTAATTCGCCTTGGGTTTTCGGCGTCGATTAAAGAGTGCACTCGGATTTTCGTAACTAAAACGTGGCCTAAAATATTCACAATTGGGAAATCATAGCCCCTGAGGTTTTCAGAAAGGTCTTAATTGCTGTATTTGGCAGTCAAAAACGACGGTTAGCATTTTCGGAAAGAAAATAGTTCCCTAGAAAGCTCGTGGAAAGCTCATTTCAGCTTGCATTTTCTCAAAGGAAGATTTTGTTCACTAACATTTTCGAGCAATTAAACTTTCAGCTAGGGAATCCGAACAGATAAACTTCTTCTAGCTTATGAAAACATCACTTTAAACAGACTTCAAACACCACAAGTTACTTTAAAAATGCCTTTCTACAGCTTTTGGTTGATTTGGCTCGTTGGGTGCCCCTGAGTTATGGGACGACTTGCAAGATAAGACGAAAAGCCGTGAGCGTTCCTTCCAGTCGTTCCAGAAGAATTTGATAAAAGGAGTCACGCCGGTGGTGCAATTAGCAAGTAAAGTAGTCGACGCCAAGAAACGTAAGGAAGACTCCATTTCCTTAAATTATGTTTACGATCTTACTGTCTATATTCTTACCCTGCTGGGAAATCCTGTTTACGAGTTCTCTATGAATCGAAGGGAAATGTTGAAGTCCGAGGTTGCTCCACAGGGTGCCCAGACAGTCTGTTTGTGTGACCTTTTGTTATTTTATAGTAAATTTATGGGATTTACCGTATGTTTCATGCTCTAGCGGCGAATCGCTAAATATATGTATTGAACAACGCTAAATAAAGTTAAATTGTCTTACCTGTGGTGGGTTGTCGTCCTTTTGCCTCAATACTGATATTGTAAG
Source organism: Pachyseris speciosa (assembly GCA_016490735.1). NCBI lineage: Eukaryota > Metazoa > Cnidaria > Anthozoa > Scleractinia > Pachyseridae > Pachyseris > Pachyseris speciosa. The sequence goes on from JAEMWC010001512.1 coordinate 23,777, forward strand.
CGATTTTGTCGGGCTTTGTCCTCGCCACCGACTGTGCCTCATACGAAAAGGAAAGGGTGGAAAGACCTTTGAACGGCTCAGCACCGAACCAGCGCCGAGGCGATTTTTCCCCAGGAAATCGCATCGCTCAGCTTCCAAACTACGCCACATAAAAGCAAAAAAATTCACCCTTCTTCTCGTACCTCTCGATCGAAAATCCGCCCAAGCGGTCCCGAGCTAGCCCTAGAAGAAAATCAAAATCAAGCGATCGAAATGCGTAGCAAGATCTTCATGTGCCAGCCAGAAACAGTCCTGCTGATTGCTTCTTTCTGATTGGACGCCGTTCAACAATGACCGATTCAAAATACGTATGGTGGTGGGGACGTTTAACCCATTGGCACCTGAACCGCCCAGAACCGCCCGTAAAAAACTCCCATGCTTCAAAACATTGCAACTTTCCCAATCGCACGAATATTGCCATAACTGTTAGTTGTGAGCACGAAATGGAATGTCCTTTAAATTTGGATATCCAATAAATGCAAGAAAGGTAGCGATTTTTACCAAATATGGCCTTTTGAGTTTGGACAAGAACGAAACTGACCGTTTTTAATGTCAAAGAGAAACGACAAAAATGCCCCTTTTTGCCTTCATGTTTTTTAAGGAAATCATCGTCGAAAAACCAAAATTCAACCATCATAACGAAATTCAGTCCTTTTTCTAGCTTAGAAATGACTTTTTTTCTTCATATTCTTCTCCCGAGCGTAGATACAGCCTTTTGTTCCAGTGCATTCGGGCCTTCCCGACGTTTTCAACATCTTGAGCGCATTGCATGCTGGGAACTAACGAGAATTTTTGACAGCGCCCGTTCGTTCCCCCAATTCTTTCACATATAAACTAAGTCTACAGCCACTCCGACCTACCTCCAAATTTTCCTGCTCGTGGTCATCTGCAGTGCTCACAAATTCCAAAATATGCGGCGGTAGGTCGAGAAATTCATCAGTAGTCGAGTCCCAAAGGTACTAAGTGTCCGACCGGCCAAATTCCCAGTTCATCGAGTAACAAGCCAAATTCGACAACAAAGTACATCACCTTGCTCGATTTTTTGAGAAAGTGGACTCTTAGCTACCGTCACGCTTAATGATGCTCATCAGGCAGCCGCTAAAGATGAAAAATGGCTGTAAACTTAGCAAAAATCGCAAGCAAACCGAACTTGGGCCATTGTTGTTGCTTCACGGATAAAAAATAGCTACGTCAAAATGACGTTTTCAGAAACCTTGAGCCTCCAGTGCCTTAGGACAGTACCACTTTTCCCTGGTAGTTCAAATTAAGAGTCACGAATTGTTATTCATCGTTTATAGGTGGAAAATCACTCCGAAAATGTAAAAACGGCTAGGAGTCATGGGTTAATAAGTTATTATTTAACCGCGTCCAATCAGAAAAGAGGCAATCAGCAGGACGATTTCTAGCTAGCACATGAAGATCTTGCTACGCATTTCGATCGCTTGATTTTGATTCTCTTCGAGGGCTAGCTCCCGACCGCTTGGGCGGATTTTCGATCGAGAGGCACGAGAAGAAGCGTGAATGTTTCGGCCTTTATGTGGCGTGGTTTGGAAGGAGAAAAATCGCCTCGGCGCTGGCTCGGGGCTGAGCCGTTCAAAGGTCTTTCCACCCTTTCCTTTTCTTATGAGGCACAGTCGGTGGCGAAGACAAAGCCCGACAAAATCGCTTAAAATATCAGTATTGAGGCAAGAGGTTTGATTTGTGAACCCTTTCAAGTTAGGAAACCTCATGGGATTGTCTTTTCTGACGAGGAAAAGAATCTAATTGAACTTGACGTTCAGAAAATGTTACAAAAACGTTCTATTAGACACGCCTCGTTTAACCCTAGACAATTCGTTTCTAATTTGTTTATTATTCCAAAGAAGAGTGGCGATTTAAGGTCTGTTATCAATTTGAAACGTCTTAACGAGTTTGTGCAATACCATCATTTCAAGATGGAGGGATTGAACACTCTATTGGACCTTTTGTCGGTTTCTGACTTCTTTACTACAATTGATCTTAAAGATGCCTACTTTACGATTCCGATACATCTGGACCATTACAAGTATTTGACATTCGAGTGGAACTCGACTATTTTTGAATTCATTTGTTTGCCCTTCGGGCTTTCTTCGGCCCCTAGAGTTTTCACTAAAGTGTTGAAGCCCTTTGTTGGGTCAATTCGTAACAAGGGAATAAGGCTGGTCATTTATCTCGATGATATGGCTATTATCAGCTCTTCTTGTGAACTTTCTTCCCAAGAGGCTGCTATTGTTGTTCAAACCCTTGAATCCTTGGGTTTTATTACTCGGGCGGAAGTCGGACGAGTTTGAAAATGTCGTTCGTTCTTCTTTGTCGTTTTATTACTCGTTCTTCCCGCGTCTCGCGGGTCGCCCGGTCAAAAATTACCGACGGTTCTTCTTTTTCTTCGTCGTCGAGTTTCATCCACAAAGCTCACTTCCGGCGTTTCTGCGCAAGCGCTAACTATCTTTAACAACTCACAACAGCAAGAGTGATGCCTGTTGTCACGTATCGGAAAATGTCTATTCACCTTGTGTCTTTTGAAGTCTGAACAAACAATATGTTAAGAGAAGTGTCTATGCGAATGTTTTCAAGTTCAAAGGCGAGAAGAAAGCTTTTAACATGAGTAAACTTAAATCCAGATGGACTGCCGTGTTTCCTCGTGTCTGCTTCATTGAGATGTAGATTTTGTAGATTGTGAGTAGTCTCTAATTTTGGCGATGGATTGTGGGGCGGGCGAAAGACACGTGCGCGCACGAAGTTACGAGGAGAAGCGACGCGAGGGGAGCGCCAAAAATTAGAGTCTACAGACAAAGGGAGTTTGACCTTTCACGGCCGAGTGCCTGTTGTCACGTATCGGAAAACGTCGATTCATCTTGTGTCTTTGAAGTCTGAACAACTAATATGTTAAGAGAAGTGTCTATACGAATGTTCGCAAGTTCAACTGCGAGAAGAAAGCTTTTAACATGACCAAAATTTAACTCCAGATGGACTGCCGTGTTCCCCGTATCCGCTGCATTGAGACGTACATTTTGTTGAATAACTCAAGTACGGGATATCACCCACCCCTGAGACTTTGACAGGTAGTTTATTTACTATTTTCCCACAATATCTCAATTTCTGGACTTTAATTTTTCAATGATAAGCGATTAGTTTTTACAAATGTACTTGCGTGACTTGAAACTGTCCGAGAAACGTTCCTTTCTTGTGTTTCAAATGACCCTGGATTGACGTATTTGTAAACAGTTTCACTCTGCTAATTAATTTTCTACTCACATTTCACCGAGACTCCATTAACGTTTATGAGAAAAAATCCTACATCGTTCGATAAGCGTTTCTTTTCTCAAACAATTATCCATCGAAGCGAAAACAAGTATGCTTAGTTTTTTTGGAATCGATACACTATTTTTATCACATTGCATAACGACAAACCTCTGTGGCCTAAAGGTCATTGTTCCTGCCTGTGACGCAGCTAACCCGGGTTCGATGTCTTTTATTGGTAGATATCACGGGCTATTTTTTTTTTTTTGTTTCTCTTTTTCTTGTTCTTTTAGAAATATTTTTTACAAGTGTTATAATTATTGCTCTCAATGGTTGAGCTGTAAAGCAATTTTGTAATTTTAGAGGAATATATGTTGATAGGGGTCTAAAGAAATAGACTCCAACACAAGCTGAGCGCAATGCGTCCGATGTAAGAAAGACAGACTTCTTTCTATTCTTTTGTTTAGCGCTAAATTGGGGATACAATACTGTTTTTTGCAAGCCCGAGTTTAGGCTAATTGTAGCCTCTTGTTCTTTGTCGTCGTGTTTCATCCACAAAGCTCACTTCCGGCGTTTCTGCGCAAGCGCAAGCCAAATTTAGCAGTACCTCTCGGAAGGCCATGGGGACGAGGGTCACAAAACAAGGCCGCATAGTGATAGGTGTATCCCCGTGATATATATCTGATATGTGTATCCCCGGTGGGGACACACAAAACACTGATTGCTGGTAAAATAGCGTCAAAAACATTAGACTGAGGCGAGAGTCGGATTGTCAATAGCGAATTTTACGGCTGAGAAGGGTAGATCTATGTTAAAGTTATATCGTCGGTCTCGTATGGTTGGTTTATATTGCGCGTAAAGAAATCCCCTGTTAATAAAAGTTCGCTCGAAACATGGGCGAAATGGGAACATGCAACCGCATAACATCGCTGCTGAACAATACTTCAAACGTTGAACAGCGCGTAACTAGAAGTGTTTACAGGCGCCGTGCCACAGCCTCCGGCGGTAACGAGCATTCGATTGCACAGAATGAAAAAGCCAACTGGCAAACATGAACAAAACTGTGTTTATTCATAGTCTGTGTGAGTTGTGTGTTAAGCGATATTAAATTATGCACGAAATATGAAGCTCGAACGTCTGCATTCTTGACCTCCAAAAGCGTTACGTGTGAAAATAGTAAAACAAGGAGTCTAACTCCGAGTGGGGAGTCATACTCGAACTTTCTGGCAAATCTTCGCAAGATCATTTTGTCTTGTTTCGTAAACCCTTCATATTTTGCGGAATCCATCGCTCTCGAGAAATTTGCGAATTTCCCGGAAAATCCTGATCGTCAAGTCTGTATAAAATGCGATGGTTTACAATGTTTATCTCCGCTCTTCGTGTTTCATTTCTTTGCGAATTTCCCGCAAAATCCTGATTTGTTTTGGAAGGGATACCCAGGACACTAGGGATTTGTGTATCCTGGGAGGGTACCGGGGAATACACAAAACACTGAAGTAATATGAGAAGGGGATACACATATCACTAGTGATATATGTATGGGGATACACATATCACTGTGGCACTGCCATGTTACAGCATGTTAACATTACGAACGATAAAATGACGATTCACCTTGTGTTTACAACTTGTGTGAACAATTAATATGTAGACAGAAGTGTCAATAGGATTGTTTGCAAGTTCAACAGCGAGACGAAAGGTTTTAACATAGCAAAACTGAACATCGTCCCCGTGGCTTCTACGTACTAAACCGCTGTAATTTTGAGGGGTACGTTTTGCTGAATAACTCAAGTACGGGATATGACACACTCCTGAGACTTTTACAGGTAGTTTATTTACTGTTTTTGTAGGCCGGGTCTTTGTATAATGTCTCAATTTCTTGACATTAGTTTTGAATTTTTATATTGCGTGACGTGAAATCCAACTATAGAACTGGTTCAAGTGACGTATTTCAGCAAACAGTTTCACCCTGCTGAGTATTTTTTCTCCTCGCATTTTACCGAGATTCCAGTAACGTTTATGCCAAAAAATCCTGCGTTCTGTAATGGTCTTTAATGCAAGCTAGCGGACCTATATGAGGAAACAAACTCCTGGGATCAAAAGCAGACAAAAGCCACTAACTATTCATTGTTTTTATGGGTCATCGTTTTCTACTTAGTCGGTTTTCTATCGTATTTTGGGTCATCGTTTTCTAGACATCCAAAACACAAACAGTGTTGACTGTACTTGAAGAATGCGTTGTATTAGAGAAGGCAGTGCTACTATCTGCTCATGATGAACATGATGCAATAGTGAAAATAAAATATGGAAAGGAATTCAGATCTTGTTATTCTAACTTTGTCATTATATTACAACCGCGCAGGTGAATCAGTGAAGTAGCAAATTGTAATTTCTAATTGCCTTTTGCGAGAAGGCAGAGTAAAGGCCAACATGGCCTCTTGTTTTCAACAAGGAAAAATCTGCTCTTATTGCCTCACAAAAGATGGTATTTTGGGGTTATGCCATTGACTCAGTGGAAATGACTGTTTCTCTTCCAGAGGAAAAGTTGAATAAGTTAAAAGGGCAAACATTGTCCCTGTGGGAGAAATCCCAATGTTCCATTCGCGAACTAGCACGTTATTGGATTGATTGTTTCCTCTTTTCCCGCCATTAAGCCAGCAAGGCTTTACTACTGTGATCTTGAAAAACTTTGTGCTCATTGAACTATGTTACATTACATAGCTAGGACTGCGAGTATAAGACAGTCTCTTAGTTCTTCACAAGTTTTTGTTTCATATGGTAAGCCTTACAAAGTTATTTCATCTGCATCTCTCTCAAGATCGCTTATAATTAAAGCTGTATTGTCTTTAGCGGGAATTGATACTAGTATATTTACGGGTCACAGCTTTAGAAGGGCTTCGACCTCAGTCAGTCAGTTTGGGAGTACCCCTAGATGTTGTTTTGAAGGCAGCTGACTGGAAAAATGCAGGCACTTTCGCGAAGTTCTATCAAAGAGAGACTTCAAATGTTGGCCAGTTTGCTCAGGCTGTTCTTACACTGTAGTCTTGAAGACTGATGTTGTGTCTCTATTACATGAATAAAGTGCTCATTGTGGAAGGATTCATTGCCTGGTGTTTTTTATTGCGCTCGGGAGCCTGCTTTGAATTATGCACTCTGAATCCCGCAGGGCGGAGCATTATATGAAAGAGAATCTAAAATTAGCCAAAGGTGACTTAACTGTAGGATAATTATGATTCTCTGAGTATAATGCGTAGCACCAGGGATTCCGATCCCTCCCATATAATTATAGCCCACCCTTTCGGGGTGCCCCTCGCGCATCCTTGGTTTCAGGTATTGCCCGCTCAAAAAGACGAATTGTGAAGACCACATGGTGCCTTTATACACGGATCTGATTTGCAAAACAAAGATCCTTAAACCGTGATGATCTGGTGACTAGTCGTGAAAGAATGCAATCTGAATCCCTGGTGCTACGCATTATACTCAGAGAATCATAATTATCCTACAGGTAAGTCACCTTTGGTTAATTTTATATTTTTGTGCACTTGTTAGGTTTGCTATTTTTGCGAGATTAGCGGCCTGCCGAGGGCCCCCTTGGCCTTTGTCACCTCCTTCTATTCCTTTGCTAAATTTGTTATTTTTACGATATTTTCGATTCTTGGAAACACCCATTTTGTCATTGCAGACAAAATCTTTGTTACGTTTGCTATTTTTGCGAAATTCGCGGCCTGCCGAGGGCGCTCTTTGCCTTTGTAACTTTCTCCTTCTATTCCTTTGTTAAATTTTTTATTCTTGCGATATTTGCGATTCTTCTAGCTTTTTTTCTTTGTAACAAATTTTTGCAAAAATTGTTATTAAGTTTACTAACAAGTTTTTCCTAACGCTTTCAATATCCTGGACATATCTCTTTATTTTTTGTTGAGAGGAAAGCGAGGCGCCTAACTTAATTTACGCTAGATTCATTATTTACCGAATTTAAAATATACGAGCTCACTTCACTCTCATTGCGAATATGCCACCTAATGATTTTTGGTTTGGGTTTTCAGCTTCTACTGGGTACAGGCCTACCCAATAGGGGTAGGCTGCACGAACGGGACTCCTAGGTCCCATGCAAGGTGCCCTCCCTACCCATTTCCACACCACCGGGGTCTACGTCCCCTTCTCTTTTCGAACAGTGGTGTGAGTTCTTTAACGTCCCACAAGAAAAGATTAGAAGGAGAGCTGTGAGACGGGGCCTACAGTTTTTCGTTCTTATCTGAGAGGACTGGAAAGTCTAACTGTTTGCAGATGTAATTAAAAAGGCAGCACGTTCTCCTAAATTACTTAAAGACCCTGAGTGTTTTTCCGGCCGGGGTTTGAACCCGCGACCTCCCGCACGGTATTCCGGTTCTCTACCAACTGAACTAACCGGCCGGCGGTCAATCCAGATCTAGCAGTATACAGGACCTTTGTCACATAAAGCTTGTTTGATGGCGTTAGTTCCCACGAATTTCCTGTAGCTCAGTGCTTTAGCGACGACAGAGTACAGTGTAGCAATCGGAATGTCATAGGTTCTACTCTTTATCGGAGAATTCAGAATTTTTTCGAGTATGCGTGGAATGCCTATGGAAACATCACATCTTTATTTTTCCGTTGTTTTTAATGCGTGAAATTGTAGGTCATTTTTCTTGCCAATACTGAATTTGTTTTTGAAGTATTATTGTCCGTTTATAAGAGTTTAACTCCTCAAGCCTGTTACTGCTTGCTGCCGTGGGTTTTTATGGTAAAACGTTCTGTGTTTTGTTTGTTTACAGAGCCCAGCTCTCCACCAGCTAATATCCGCGGACGCAGCCCAAATTCTACCACTATTGAGGTTAAGTGGGATAAGGTACCAGCAGCTGATCAAAATGGTGTTATATTGAGATACACAGTTACTTACAGCGCTTTACCAGATGGTAGTCCACAAACCAAGGTAGTCAATGCTTCAGCAACCAAGGTGAAACTGACAGGGCTTATCAATTTCATCAACTATAGCATGACAGTGTTTGCCTCCACAGTGAAGGGAGATGGAAATGTCAGTTTGCCTATCATTGTGTTTACAGATGATGACCGTAAGTTTTGTCTAGTCTTAATTCATGTCGCCACCTTCTACTCGAAGCTACTTTGCTTACCCGCGGGTAATAAATAAACTAGCCAATCCCAGCTTAAACTCTTTCAGTTGATTATTGCAGTTTTGTAGACCTCTCAAGTCAACGACTCTTACGAGGCTTTTTCCAATCAACATCGTCATCGCGGACAGTCTAATCACTTTCTTCACTTTTCTGAAATCGTCTTCAAACACAATGACACAGCTTTCGTTTTAAGGAGACAATTTCCAAACGGCCGCTGTAATACCCTGAAAACTCAAAACCTATTCTGAAATTTGTACTTTTTATTTTCTATCTTATGCATAAATCATAAAAAAAAACCTTCGCTGCAAATTAAATTGTTTTCAGTTGATAAGGAATGGACCTTTGCTGCAAAACTTTGCAATTCATTTTGTGAGCCCTTTGCAGTGATTGTCTGTTGATTAGGAATGGGCCTTTGCTGCAAAACTTTGCAATTTATTTTGTGAACCTTTTGCAGTGATTGCCTATCGATTAGGAATGGACCTTTGCTGCAAAACTTTGCAATTTATTTTGTGAACCTTTTGCAGTGATTGCCTATTGATTAGGAATGGACCTTTGCTGCAAAACTTTGCAATTCATTTTGTGAACCTTTTGCAGTGATTGCCTATTAATTAGGAATGGACCTTTGCTGCAAGACTTTGCAATTCATTTTGTGAACCTTTTGCAGTGATTGTCTATTGATTAGGAATGGACCTTTGTTCAAAACTTTGCAATTCATTTTGTGAACCTTTTGCGGTGATTGTCTATTGAGTAGGAATGGACCTTTTCAGCAAAACTTTGCAGTTCACGTTGTGGACCTTTGCAGTGATTGCCCGTTACATTAGGAATGGACCTTTGCTTCAAAACTTTGCATTTCATTTTTGAACATTTTGCATTGACTGTCTCTTGGAATAGTAGTTACGGGCCTTACTTGATCAGTTCAACACATTTTTGCGATAGGAATGACTAAATGCAAATGTCACCGAGTTTTTAGTTTTTCTTGTGATAGTGTACTGTTAGTAGAATAGATCACTGGGGCGAACCTTGTAATAATTTGTAGATGTAGTATGATGACTGTTATTGCTTACTGAATATTTACATGTGTTTTTTCTAATCATGAGTTATTAGGTTCGGACCTACTTGGAAACCTTACAGTTTTAAGGTAAGTACGGCATCTTCCATAACAGCTGAAGGTAAGTAAATAACCATTAAATACAAATGCTTAAAAATCATATCTCTAAAAATCAGTTCTTTAGGTAACTGTTATGTTTTTCTTCAGTGCAAACTAAATATGGTATTTTCCAAAATGGAGATAATAACAGGATTTTAGCTTTTTGTATGGAGCCAGGCGAACTTCAATTTCAGGTGTGAAATTTTTATGTTCGACTTTTTAAAAAGTTAATTTATGAATATTAATCCCATCTAGTTATTCTGTTCATAGAAACAAGAGTATACTGATTCTGATTTATGAAATGAATTTATAAATGAAAATACTCTTAAGGTGGCTCCCTAGAGTATTTATGTAATACCCTCCCTAAAGAGCGCAAGTTACAAAAAGAAACCTAGTTAATTTCTCTTAAAGTTTTCCCTGTAGAGATTCACCAGTATGGGAGCCCATATAATAAGGCTTAGTGTTTGGGTGTCAGCTTTTGGATTAAGGTCGTTACCATGGTAACATCTCATCTAATGACTGGCCTAAATTCCTTAATATATATACCTTCCGTTAGTGAAATGTTTTTATTCTTTGCCACATTATGGAAATGATATTGCCTGACATTTTGAAGAGGTAAAAAGTCAAGATCGTTCAGACGGTTTTGCCAATACTCTGTAATTTGTCATTTTTTCTAAATATATTCGATTAGCTCTAAAATATTTATCAAAAATAGGGTATTTGACAGGAACTGCATGTGGTTAGAACTGAGCCATTTTTTAAGAAAATTTATCCAAGGGAACGCGAAAAAAATTAGCAGTTAATTTTACAGATTTGGTCAAGCTGACGTCACAAAAATCAGTGCCATACTAGTGCCCAGCTTGTGCCCGGTCTTAAAACTCCAGGGAGCCTCCTTAAGTAAAATGTAGATTTTAATCGCACTCCTCATTTTTCTTGAACGATTCTTTTCTTGGAGCGACGTTCTCCTCCCTTGAATTTAAGAAAGATGAATACTTGTCATAGTGTGCTACACTGTCAGGTCCAAAGTTGGGATTGGTTGATAATCGCTTACTCAAATACTACACAACGAGGAACATGTAATAAACTGTTGACTGAAACACAGTATTTTACAATTGGAGATGTAATACTTTTACTTATTATATAAACACCAATGAAATACCAAGTGAGCTTTCTCGCAAAAACATGATATCTTCACACATGAAAACAACTTATCTTCACACGTGAAAAGATCACCGTTGCTATGGTCACATAATAAATCGCGCCTTTCGCATCGAAAATAAAATGGTCTGCTCTATCATTGGTGTTTAAATAATAAATAGAACTTTGCATGGCCGCGCGTAGAAACGAAATTTCTTTTCTGGTATACTCTTGTTTCACCACGAGAAGAGAAATTGTATCTCCGCGCGGCCATGTAATATCCTCTATACAACTTGTACCTCCCTTCAGCTTCAGTCACGTGATGGCAGTTATTCGTTATATGATATTGCAGTAACACAATTTTAAGTTTTAGCTTCTGGTTTACTTTTGTTATAGAGTATTTTCACATTACGTCACAGTGGCCATGTTGATGTCCCAAAACAAAGAAACGGCGACCATGTTGGTGTCCCAATCTAAACCTCTAGGAATTGAACTCTATTTTAATGCTAATACTCTCTTTTGTTATAGTAAACCAATATGGGTGGGAGACACCAGAATGAAAACGCTCAATAACGGGATTTCCTTATACCAGAGTCCGTTATAACTGTAACTTTGGCCGGTTAACGTTCGTTATGTCGTGAATCGAATATATCAGGTGGTAAGTTGCAGCATTCTAAGGAATCTCAAAATTCTTTATTTTTTGTTCTTTTTCTTGACTAGTTAAAACAATCGTCTCCTTTAAAAAGTCATCGCGAAGAATGGCTATTGTTCTCGCGACAATTACTAGCTCTGTAATATTGTGTGAAATTATTCACTGGTTGGTTGAATATTATTCTCTAGAGAATTACACTTATGCTTCGTTTAGAAGAATCAGTATTGCACGTAACAGAGGAATGTAAATGTTCCATTTTAGACCTATCAGGTGATTTGGTATCACAGATTTTTGCCCAAAGATTTCGTTGAGCAGCAGAGTTACAACTGACAGTGCCAGGGAGTTTGATGCACTTCAATGTAAAGCCTAAAAATCGTAATGATCCGAGGCGTTGCATTACCTTATTCAACATTGCGTGACTTCATAAACTGGACCTTTGCATAACAAGGTCTCAACTTGTTATGTCCCAAAACGTACGTATCTTTCGTGAGAAAGCCCTTCACAAGGTGTGCGCATTTTATCACTTATCCGTATCTGGTGTTTGTTCTTTCATCAGCACTGGCGAATCAAACGAGGAGGGAACGTGAGGGGAGCACTGAGTTCCATCTCCCTGCACGTGACCAGCATCACAGGCTAACCAAAGCGAATACTGGTAGCGTTATCAGGCTGGTCTTGTACCTGTTGTACAGCAATGGTGTTTTCTAGTCGTCGGTCAATGAATGGTAGCGAAACGAAAGAGGGCTCTGTCAGAAGCGAAACTGGTGCTTTCCATTTCACGATCTGGGAGAGTTCGCGTGATGGCTGAAAGAGGAAATTTGAACGTGATACCATTGCGCAAGAGAGCAAAGGAGATGAACCGTCTGTTTCCTTGGCAACGGAGAGCAAGCCAACGGCAGGTCACTTGCTGATCGAGTGCTGGTCCAGACCGCACTGGCAGCCACACGAGGCGGTGGAGCCAGTGGCTGAAACACCGCGGGAACTGTTATCTTCAAAACATATATTATGTATGAGATAGTTACTGAGGCCGGTAGCAATATGTGATATATTGCAGTCAGCTGAGGACGTAGCCCGAAGCTGACTGCAATATATCACATATTGCTGTCGGCCGAAGTAACTATCTAATATATTTACTATTCAACACCCAGTGCCATTGTTCTCTCTCTGCACTAAATCACTAATTGCAGGCGCCCCTTCCGCTTTGTTCCTGAATGCACAAAAGAACATAATTAGCACTTGTTGATTAGCTCAATTGGGAATTGGTGAATGAGATGCCTTGCATCCCAATGAAAGCAGTAGCGTTTGAACATCTGATAGCGTTTCGTGTATGTGTTGTTGTTTTCAACATTTTTCAACAAGCAGGTCTCTGAACTACTGCAAAACAACTTGCGGTCTGAGAAACGCGGCCCGTTTTGCACTTATTATAGTTTTTTCTGTAGATGCCATTGTTTTAATAGTTGATTTGTGTTGTTTGTTTTTGAGCATGTGATGTTTTCCAACTAGCGGTTTTGCTGAACAATTGCCACTAATGATAATTTCAATAGATCTCTTTGTTTTTCTTTGTTTTCCGGCAAACCATACGGAAACAATAGACAATTAGATATACCGTGGTATTTGCACGTGCAGAGTAACTTTTTCCTTCAGTTGTGACCAGACATGAAAGAAGTGTACGACGATGGCTTCACATCAGACGAGGATGAAGAGGCAATTTTAAAACACAACAAAACCGAACTCGAAATACTGGCGAAGCTTCACCTAAAGCTGGTGGTTTGGAGAACGAGGGTAAGTTTCATTAGCCCGTTTAATTTTCCTGCTTTTAATACATGATTTAATTGAATCGCGCCATGGCATTTTTATTAGTAATGTGTGGTGTTTAATTTTGCTTCAGATGAGCGCTTTGTGAGAAGCCTATTAGGACAACCGGGTTGGAAGAATTTGGAAGAAGTTGGGCCGCTGAAAACAGTCGGAGGAAATGGCGCTGGATCCTTAAAGTATTTAAAGATTGGCGTTTTTTGGCGTCAAACAAGGCCGTTTTAAAAGAGCCATATATACTAAGCGTCATAAAACAAACAGGCTGCAATATTAATAATATTGCAGCCTGTACACTGCAAAATTTTTAATATTGCAGCCCGTTTTTAATATTGCAACCTGTTTGTTTTAGCACGTTTACTATATATTACCCCTGAGAATTTCCCTGCTGACAAAAAGGACCGCCCCCGTTTTCCTGACACACTTGTTTTAGCATCTTTACAGACTGCAATCAGTGATTTAGTGCAGAGAGAGAACAATGGCACTGGGTGTTAAAATAGTAAATATTGCTCTATAGGTTGCTGAGTTGCAAGACATTAGTGAAGCTTGAATCACATGTACAAAGTACTGCGTTTAAAATTTACGTTTTACTGTTATCTAATAGACAAAGCACGCCCGTTTTACGAAAATTTTACACTGATTTGAATTTAATCCTGATACTGTGCAAGGCGTACTTAAAGAAGCGTAGTAAATGCCGTGCAGAGGAACAGTACTTTATACAGCACTGTTCTTTAGCAAGCCTTCACACAAACTCTATAGAAAACAATGATGGTAACAACGACAACAACAACACTAATGACAATGAAAATGATAAAGATCATGATTTTTGTTACGATGTTTACGTTACCTTTACAATACTTACTTATAATACTTACAAAACAATGGAAAAATACGTAGTTACATTCATTACGATGAATTGCAAAACACTGCGTTATAACCTACAGAGTACAAAGAAAAGTAAAATACAGCTCTCTTTAATTGCTTATCAGGAATAATGATACAAATACATGCTATGTGAGAAACAAATAATTCAAATAAACATAACATGATAAGAACTCCAACTGACCGAAGGGCAAACCAGTTGGCTATTTACAAGGATGATCGAGGAGTTGAACCAGGGACTACCCAGAACAACACCAGCTAGCGGCCAGAGTGGGATTTAAATCCGGGACAACCGCATTGAAATCCAGCGCCCTAACCGCTCGGCCACTCCTGCCTCCTCCTCCTTGCTTAGCAATTTTGACATAAGCTTAAATCGTAAATGGTTTGAACACAGGAGTCATATCATAGATAAGTGAAGCACGATCGTCCGGGTGAGTGTAGTCCTGAGAGGAACTGTTTGTGGTGACATTGACTGACGTTTCGACAACCTGAACGGAAGTCATCATCATTGTCAAGTGATTTGAGTAACCTCAGGAGATGGTATAAGTACTGTGGTCGTTGATGTGATTGGTCAACGAAGTCGTGGTGTTATTGGTTGTTTGTCAGTTAAGCCGTGGTGTTATTGGCTGTGAAGACTGTAAACCGTGATTGGTGCTTTTCGATCCGTCTTTTGTTAGTCAACTGTCCGTAGGTGTATTGTTAGTCAAATTAGTCGGTTTGTCTATTGTTTGTCTGTTGTTGATATCGTCAATAAGTCCTTTGTAATGTGCGGGAAGCTGTTGGCAACGGTTTAGTGGTGTCTGTTAATTGTGCTGTCCTCAAGCATAGTTTTGGGTGAAGCTTGACGGATAGGTTCGATTACTAGCCGCTGATCCAGCCGAAATCATAAATATTCACGTCGACTACTTTCGAATAGACATGAATATTCAGGACCTTAAAAACTACCCAATGCGCATAGCGTATGAGAAAAAATAGCATTCTTACCTTCTTCCATATCTGACGACATAATACACACAAAGCAAAACCAATAATATAACCAATATATAAAAGCGACTAACCTTGTAGTGGATAGTGCAATTCCAAAAGGAAAAATCGTGCCCTGTCTATCACCTCTTCATAACGGTCTCCTGTAATAAAGTGTTGGTCGCGAATTGTTAACATCGACCTACAGGAGAAACCTCGTTCCCAGGGTCTCTCTCTGACTCCCTTGTCGTTGAGGAGAAAGACCCTGGTTGCGGCTGGTCACGTGGCCTAAGATGACAATCTTCACCGCACCAGGGGTAGTAAGTTTTGTCATGGTGATACTTAATTGCACTGTCACCCCTCCCTTGCTAATGAATTTGAATGGCTCCCAGATTTTGGGAGCCACGTGACCAGCCGCAACCAGGGTCTTTCTCCTCAATGACAAGGGAGGCAGAGAGAGAGAGAGTCCCTGGGAACAAGGTTGCTTAAGGGAGGTGACGTCATCGGCTGAATTTCCGAAGTAGCCACGATCCGATATCCGAATATACCGGAAATTCACTTGTTTCGCGTAATGGCAGATGATATCGCTGAAATAACTTCGCTTCTGGTCAGGTCTACCCTGGGTGGGGAAGTTTGACAAACTTTGAAGAGAATGTTGGCCCTAGGGTGGGGAAGTTTGATCAAACTTGAAAACTGCGATAATAGGGAGCTTAAGCAACGAGGACGTCAACGGCAACGAGAACGTCACCAAACAATGGGCTTAATAATGAGCAAAAACAATCGCATGAACGTGCGTTTTACATTTTGGTACATTTCGTTGCCGTCCTCTGCAAAACATCAACGTGAAATGACCAAATTTTATGTTTTCTCAAGAACGTGAGCGCGTGACGACAAATTTTTCTTTCAATTTTCTTACTTTGACTTCGTTCATAACAATTTAGTCCCTGGACAGTTCGCCAGCATTTTGTAAGTTAAACAATTTTGAAAAATCGCGAAAGAGTTACAAAAACGAGAAGTTATATTTCAAAATAACCTTTTTGTTGCCGTCGTCTTTGCTTAAGCTCCCTAATATTCATCAAAGACCGTTTCCTAAGCTTGGACCCTATCATGACAATACCCAATAGTCCACGTAAGGCAGAACAAGATGGAGGAAAGAAAGGTAAGGAAAGTTTGCCCAATCTGTTGTTACTATAAACCATCGTTTTCTTTCGGTGTTCTTTCATCCCGTTGTTAAAAGAAAAAATTAAACTGAGATTTTTAAACCTGGAGCGGTTGTATTGTTTAAGCATTCAACAGGTCAGCCTCTTGGATCTCAATCCCTACAGTAGGGAACTTTGAACTCGAAACTTTAGCCCAAGGGTGGGGAGGTTTGACTCAAAATTTGCTTTTGGGATCAAAGTTCCCACACCATCCCGTATCCCCCTCACCCCCTCGGGACTAACATTGACAGGTGCATAAAGGAGGTATGTTTATAGCAGGAAGAATGTACGAAAAATGTGCATAAGTTTAGGGACTTACCTTCAACCCTTTGAATCTTTATTATTTCAATGTAATAAATGTATTGTGACTGTATGTTTTATGACACCCGATTTAAAGGGAACCTCCACTCTTACAACAAATTCACGCTAAATTGTTGGAGATCGTTACTAGCTTGCAAATTTTGTTTTGAAACGTGGAAATAACATTTAAGTACACAAAAAAAATTGATATCATTATCGCCTATTTTCGCTTTCAAATTTTCCGAGCGCGGCCATTTTGGATTTGATGACGTATAATGGTTCCAGCTATTGAAAATCCTTTGTGTTGACCATTACATGTCATGAAATCCAAAATGGCCGCGCCCGGGAAATTTAAAAGCGAAAATAGGCGATGATGATGATGATATCTACGTTTTGAAACAAAATTTGAAATCTAGTAATTATTGCGTACAATTTAGTTGATGGCTGGACTTTCTGTCTTGCTAGATACTTAAACTAGACCATGGAAAATCGGATTAGGGTTATATCAACCAGAAAGTACAGGTCGCATTGCGGCAACTCTAATTTTGGCCAAATCGTACTCCTCAGATTACAATTCTTCTAGTCTGCGGTCTGTCATTTCTGGTCTACAGTATACAGTTTACAGTCTGAAGATCATCATCATCATCATCATCATCATCATCATCATACTTTGTTTATTACAGTCAAATCTATCTGTTCTAATGAGGCCTAAAAAATCACGAAAACATACTTAGTTGTAATTAAATTTTAAAGTAGTTTCAGTCACGACTTTTAGGAAGAGTATGATAAAATTTCGCGAATAACTAAAAATAATGATGATGATGATGATGATGATGATGAAACCTTACACTGTACTATCTTTACTGCTTTCATTTTCTGACAAACATGAAAGGATCCCTGTCATGCTGTTTTCATTCAGTATATATGTTGTGGTTCAGTTTGATCCTTGGTTCAATTTTTCTTTTTCTTTGATTTATGTTCATTATCATACACAACCATATGCAAAAACAAAGGAAAATAAAAGTTGAACCACAACATACCAGTATAAATCATTCTCTTGTGTTAAGGCAATAAAAAATTTGCCTCCTTAATGGAGAAATAATGTGTAGTTCCAGAAAATACTCATACATAAGGTTGATGGAAATTGCAAGGTGGAGGTGATGGCACAAAGTAAACAAAAAGTACAGGGCTAAATTGGAATTTCTGAAGGGGTGGGATTGTGGACAAAAACAACTTCCAAGGGGGGGGGGGGGGGGGCAGTATGGATATTTTATGCAATCACACAATGCCAAGTTATGATAACCATGCACTGTCAGGCATAACATGATGGCTACTTAATGAGAAGTCATTAACTCTTCAATAACTGAATCAACACCTCTTTTAGTTAGTAAAATATGCATTTGTGAAATCTCTTCAAAGGCTTCCTTGAAATAGTTATAGCTTCAGCTTCCTGCATAGTGAGGGCATTTCACACTAAAAAGAATTGAATCATGAATAAAGAATTTTTTGTTAACAAAAGAAATTAGGCAAAAACGAGATAAGATTTTTGCACTGAACCCTTCAATTGTTAGCTAGGCCATGTCATTTTGTGATTTACATACAAGGATATCAAGTTCCTTGAAGAACTGTCATAAATTAAAGCGGTATGGATTTATAGCTTGAAATTTGGGAAGGCTGAAGTTTAATTGGCTTAAGTATATTTAATTTCTGGCAGCAAAATAGTATAAGCCTCTGGCATGGGTTACCTTCTCCGACCTAGAATACAGATGTACTGCCTTCTCTGAAAGTGATGGCTAGCAACTGTAGAATGTTCTTTTTAAGCTTAATAATATATAGTCTAGCATAGGGGTAGAAGTTTACATGACTTGCATAGAATTTACAACCTTATTACATTGCGGTAGTAGCATAACACACAGTAGCCCAAAAAAAAAAATTGCACCTTGCAAGTAACACTAAAGCAAATCAGTTTTGCCAAAGAGCAGTTTTGATGTCAGGGATGATAAAATGATGAAGTTATTACTGATAATCATGCTGTGCTAAATTTTGACGTTATTACATTCATCAACAATTCACCTTTTTAAACAGATGCAGAGATCTCTGGTCTTGCACTAAAGAGGGACAAGATGTGCTTTAAGGACATGGACATTAAATCTCTCAGAAAACAGCTCCAAATCCTGATATTCACTGCATGGGTTTAGGGGATGCATCAATTTTATTTTGTAAACAATATTCAAAGATGGCTGTTTGGTTTGCAAAAGAATCATTTTATTATTCCCTCTAAATAGCAGAAGTCAGTAATGAGGCCAAAATGTAGGAATCAAGACAGCCTTTATTAAAATAACCAATCCATGAAATGATTAATAAAAATTATAATTATATTCCTAGCTACAATATTTGAAACATATACTCGACCACTGACACAAAAGAAAATTGAAAATAGGCTGTCAGAGAGAACAAGACAGAAACCAATAATAATATAATAATAATAATAATAATATTATTATTATTATTATTATTTTATTATTTTATTTATTATTTTATTTATAGGCTTCACCATTTAACTTTTAACTTCACCGTTAACTTAACTAATTAAAATTACAGCAAGTTGAAAGAGCAAGCGATGGAATAGGCCGACAGGCATGGCACTTGACACATACAGATTTAAACGTTTGAGGCCGATCGATATCAAAATAGAGACTGGTCAAATTCATATAATAGGAATAAAGTTCCTTCTTGAAATGGCTTATGGGAATGCTACAGTTTCTGAGATGCGATGGTAAAATATTCCATATACGCGGAGCTCTACAATAATAACTTTTCTGAAAAGTGACGGTTTTGGATCTCGGAATATTTAAAATTAAGCCTTTTGACGGATCTGTACGATGCGTGGTTCTCATAGGAATATTTATTATTATTATTATTATTAATATTACTATTAATAATAAATTTGTTGAGCAGCATTTCCCAATGGTTCAATAGTGCTTTACAATAATGAAGAAAATACATGTGATTAAAATATTAAAAGATTAAAAATAGTAAGACTGGTCAGGAATTTGCATATGAACAAAGACATAGGTGTTTTTTTAAGTTGTCATTTTAAAATGTCAACTGAGGTTGATTTTTTTACGGCCAGAGGTAGGGCGTTCCAGAGGCATGGGGCAGCCACTCCAAAGGACCAGCCTCTGCGACTTCCGTAGATTTTGTGTAAACGAAAGGCATAGCGGTCTTGCCTCCCCTTAAAATCACCATAGTCCCCCCTACATACATACACTTAATTTCAACTCAATATAAACATTATCAGAGTAGCTCTATTGAGTTAATATCTTCGAGAAAGAAAATTGTGAACCCTACCTAAATCAATTCATAATTGCATTAATGTTCCACAATTAAATACCAATATAAAAAACTACAATGAAAACTTTATTTGGTAAACTGTATTAATACATGTACTATGACACCAATATTGGTATTTTGTATCTAGAATACCAGTGAAAGTACAATGAAGACCCAATATTTGGTAACATCACAATAGAACACCATTTTGGTTAATACCAAATGTTGGTTATCATGCAAAAAAAAAAAAGAAAAGAAACGAAAACCAAGGTGGAAATTGCAACCCAAATACCGAGGTTGGCCAACAATGTTAATTACCAATGATTTCCCAAGAAATAACCATTGAAATACCAACCATGAAATCTTTGTATTTTTTTCCTGTGACAAAATTATATAAGCTTATGCATTTATCTAGTAATGTCACAATTACAGAAAGTCCAGCCATCAACTGGCATATGAACATACAGTCACAATGCATTTATTACATCAAAAAAGTTAAAGATTCAAAGGCTTGAAGGTAAGTCCCCAAACCTCTGCACATTCTTGGTGCTATAAACATACCTCCTTTAGGTAGACGTTATGACCTCGCGCAGGTGGATGTTACTGCTCATTGTAAGAATATTAGAAATTCATCACGCTTAGATCTCGACCACGTTTCCAAAAGTCAAACGAAGAATTGAAACATTCAAAAGATGAAAAGGTGAGACAAGAAAACAGCATGTATTCAATGATGTGCGATGGACAGTCTAGCAGAAGCGAAGTTATTTCAGCGAGCGAAAGAAGCGAATATTCGGACATCGGATCGTGGCTACTTCGGAAACTCAAGCAGGTGACGTCACCTCCCGCAATTGGCTTGTCAATTTCCAGAAAATTATCTGTTACCAGCAGAACTGTATTGAATATTTTGTAATTGCTTGTCACTTCTAGAAAGGTAGAATATGCTCAAAGATTTGCTCGAGACTTCACGTTCAGTTCAGATAAAAATCTCAGACTGCCGGGCCTCATTTAGCCTCCATGAAACCGTGCCCGTGAGTAGTTTTTACATTTCACATTCCTCATTTTGCTGAATTTCGCTGAATAAAGTAGAATTTATCACTTTTTCCTTCACAGCAAACGTCAATTTCGTTACGTTGCGTGACTCGTTCCACCGGATGTTTGGCAATCTCCGACTGTCAACGAAGATTTGTACGAAGATGATCTACCGTGTAGGTCGATGTTATTTTGTGCCGACCTATAATTTTGAGTGGTACATTTTGACGAATAACTCGAGTACGGGACATCGCACAGTCCCGGAGCTTGGCCATATTGTTTATTTCTTACTCTTCTACAATATCTCAATTTCTTGACTTTATGTATTAAATGGTTGACGATTTAATTTTTTTAGTTGCGTGACGTGCGCGTGACTGAAAACCAAGAATTGAGGGAGAATAGGACCGACACAAAGAACGGCTGCGAAATAGACTGGTTATTCATTCTTGTGGTTTTTCAAATTGTTTGCATAGCTAGCCGTGGTACATCGATTACGCTCGCTGAGGAGAAAACAAGAGAGTAAAGTTAGCCAACTCAAACTTGGGTTACGATCAAGAGAAGAAAGCTAGGAGACTTTGGTTTCCCAACATGACAGTCACAGGATTTGTGCTTTTATTACTCGCCGCACCGTTCTCTCAAGGAGGTTAGTTGGTTTTGATATAATGTAATAGACCTTTCCACGGTTTTTAGGGGCTGTTTACATCATACCGGAATGACTTTCATTTCAGAACGAGTTCGTTTCATCTCGATATATTTCTCTGTATCTGTTTACATGATACCGAGACGAAATTTCGTTCCCGTACAAGTCATTCCGGAATGAGTTCATCTCCGTTTTCAATCCGAATGAAATTCGCGTTCTGGTATGACATTTCATTCTAGTATCATGTAAAGTAGACTGCGCGTAGTCCTTCTTTCTTTCCTTCGTCGATTTTGTAAGCAAACGCGAAGCCCGAGCGAGCGGAAATTGGGGCGAGCGGAAGTCAAGTCGAGCAAGCGGAAAGAAAGAGGGACTGCAGCCTATTCTCTTTGCGACGCGTTCAGCATTCCGCTTGGGTGAAAATGTTCGCAGAACACGGCAAAAATTTTTCCATGTACGAGTGAAATAGCGATCTGAGCGACCGCCGTCCCACAGGCAGCCCAGACGTGCTATGTGAGACATCGGGTTATTTACGGATTTGAAGCTGTAGATATTTGTGGTGTATATCTAGATTATGTCAAAATAAAATGGTATTTATGTTTATTGTATGGTTTCTTCAAGTGTCTTAGGCAGTCAAAAGCCAAAATTCGGGGTATTTGCGCGTGAAAATAGCAGACGAATGAATTGAGTTATAGGTGTTTCTACATGCAAGCCGCATTAGATATATATATTATCACCAGACGGCGTATAAAATGATAATTATAATTATTAATTTTATAATTTTCACCCGAAGTACTTCGGGTGGGCTTACAACCAGCCAGGAAACGCCAAGGGACATTGGAGTAATGGTAAGAATGCTTTATTTTGCAATATTTTCAGTTTTTCTTCGGTTGCGCCGTCCGGTGATCATATATAGGGGGATTCATCCCTACGCCATTGTATACATTTTTGATCATTTGCATACGGCTTTGCTTCCAGAAGGAAACATGTTAGATGTGAAATATTTAGCTCTTTAGGTGTAGCATTCAAGGAGATATTTCCAAAAACTGCAAAATTTCTGGGTGGCAAAGTTTTTAAACCTGCGTTGCACAAAAAGTATTCAATACATTGGCAGAGTTATTCAGACTATGACCTTTCAATATTCAGAACTGATTTATTTTTAGCTCCATCAGAAACTGAATTGCTCATGCTAATGAGGCAAATATTGTAAACAAGGATTCCCCTATGCGACTTATATTATCTCGTGGGTTTTCCACTCATAAGAGAAGTGGAAAACCCACGAGATAATTCGCCAAGAGATAATTCGCTGAAAAAGGCCTCAAGACAGCAAAGTAAGCAAACAGACAACAAGCAAAACAGCGTGGAAGTAAGGTTGGCCATTTTTTTAAAGAATTTGACCGTATTTTTGCTTTCTAAGACCGATGGTAAATATTCCCATACAAACTCTTATAATTTCGCCATGACCGTTATTACGCAAGATGATCATGACACATGACACCCATCACACCGCGGGAGCTTGGGCCGCCTGTGATGAGACCAATAATTACAAAATTACTGACAAATCATGTGGAAACAATTATTTATTTACATTCACTTGCGACTGAAATGAATCAAGACACGTCAATCGCGTTGGAATATAGTGTAATTATTTTAAAGTAAAATACACATCGATTAACGGGATGTTCGGACGGTTAATCGATGTGTATTTTACTTTAAAATCTTACTGCATGCTAAGAATGTCTGAAATTAGCATTCAAAATTCCGGAAATGGAGTAAAACACAGCTTTTGACTTAAAAATAAAACAATGAAGCTGTAATAACGAAATCCTCTAGCCATTTGCCGCCGCCATTTCACTGCATAAAACAACTGCTGAAAATAAACGCAGATTTGTTGGGTTGAAAGAAGGAAGGTACATAAATGTTCATTCTGAATGAATTAGGAAGGTTTTTCAGTACGATTAAACGGTTAAAAAATCAAAGAAGCCTGTTGAAAAGTAGAAAGAAGCTATTTATTAAAAACTCACGTTCCAGAGACTACGCGAAACCTCTTCTCCGGACTAATGCACCTATCAGTGTCAAGCCCGAGGGGGGGGGGGAGTGGGGGAGTCGGGCAACCCACGGGAATTTGACTGTCACGTATATCCCCAGGGTAGGGATTTTGATCGGACATCACGTCCCCAGGGTGGGGAATTTTGGCATGGTGCCATCTTGGATAACGGGGAGAGTCTGGAAATGAGCCGCCATCTTGGAAAGTACCCAGAAGGCATTTGGATGAATTTCCCGCGTTCGTGGTTTCGGGCGTGAGAACTGGCTGAACGAAAGGTGAGTGAAAATGTGTATATTTGCTTTCTAAGCCAAAAATTTCGATTTTAATGGCCGTAGCTATAGATTTAATATTGATCTTACAATCTAAAGGGAATATACCTTTTTTTCTGTCGGTTTTGGAAGGGACTGACCTGCCCAATTGTTTATGATTGCACTGTATCAGACTGTATGCTCTGTCACGAGTTTTTGTCAGACAAGTTTATACATTAGCGCAAGATTCGTAAAGTATTTGACGTAGGCTTTGGTACGTTATTCATTGCTTTCCTCTTGTGTGCAACAAGGACTGAAGGGTATATGACCGCCTTCCCTTGTCCCAGGGTGGGACATTTTGATACTTTTGACAATTATTTTTTGCCCGGGGGTGGGGATTTTGATAATTTTTTTCAGAAAATGTCAAAATCCCCACCCTTTGCCCGACCCCCCCTCGGGCTTTTCACTGATAGGTGCATTAGTAGGATTTACCGCTACGGCTGAAAGCGAATGCCTGCCATGCGCAGTAGTCCATATAATTACAAAATTACTTCCGGTTGCCGTACTGAAGCCCGCCGTACCGTTTTGCTTAAACTCTCTATAAAAACGGCTGCGAAGGAGACTACACATAGCACATCTGGGCTGCCTGTGAATAAACAAACACCGACGCTCGGTTTTGGAAAAATTCTGACTCTCGTTAGTTTCGCCGTAAAGCGATAATTTTGGTCTCTATGGAAAGCTAGAAAAGTGTAGTTTTCAGATTTTGTTATTCATGGGTTTCACATGACGTCATAAAAAACTAAAATTCAAAATCAAACAGACTTTGTATTTTTAGCTTCGTCACGTTAAAGACATTTTAGAAATGTATCTGCTTGCATGTTTTCAGCTCGGTAGCGTGCTTTGTTTTGAAAAAAGAGCAGTTTGAATTTTGGATTTTTCACAGTGCGTGAGATAAACATGTCTGCTAACAGGTTTGTCGCGTACACGAAACCATCGATTCAGCTTGTGTTTATGAGGTTTGAAAAGCCAACATGACAGGAGAAGCGTCTTTTTGAATGTTTGCTAGCTCAAAAGAGAGAAGAATGCCTTTGAGATAGCCATGTAAATGCCAGATGTTTTAACATGTTTCCGGCCGCCATATTTGTGCCCCTCAGAGGGACACTAAACACTAACATGGCGTGTCCATACTAAACTCTATAATTCTGAGCGGTACATTTTTCCGAATAACTCGAGTACGGGATATCGCTCAGCCCCGAGACTTTGGCATGTTGTTTATTTATTATTCTTCTACAACATCTCAATTTTTTTTTACTTAATCTATCAAATGGTAGATGATTTTATTTCTTTACTTTGCGTGGCTGAAAACCAAGAATTGGCGCTCACCGAAATCCGTTCAAGAAGTTGTTATGTTGTCTCTTTTTCCTGTCAACGGAAGCAATTAACAAAATATTTGTGTCGCCGAAAAAAATTATAATCCTCGTTCTATTTGTGTTCTTGCAGTAATTTTGGTCTCTATAGAAGGCTAAGGCCTTTGTAGTTTCTGTTTTTTGAATTCCGCTTAGACGAATATGTTCACAGAACACGGAAATTTTTTTTCTTTTACGAGTAGAACAGCGAGTGACCGCCGTCCCACAGAATAGACAAACACTGATGCGGGTCGGTACAAAACGTGGACCCCCCTTCTGGAACCCTTCTGGACCCCCTTCTGGACCCCCTTCTGGACCCCTATCTGGACCCCCTTCTGGACCCTATCTGGACCCCCATTTCTTTGTGCACCAAAAATATTGTGAACATCCACACGCGTTCCCATCAGAGATGAAGGTAAGCAAGAGTATTTTTGTTATTTTGAATCAGTACCATCTCAACATTTCTAAGAAAGAAAAATTCATAAGAAAAATCATTTTACCTACCTTCACCTCTGATGCGAAAGCGTGTGTGGATGCTCACGATATTTTTGGTCAGCGGTGGTAGCCGAAAAAATAGGATGATGCAATCAAAATGGCGAAAAAAAGGGAAAAGACTGAAGGAGCTCTTGACTTTTTATAGGCTGTAAAAGTTACGAAATATAATCTAGCCATCATCTGTCACACGACCGACCTAGTAAGAGGCATGGGAATGTTCCTGATTTGACGTCACAAACTGATTTCCATGCATGTATACAAAGACTTACCGCGATTCAAATCAGTTTGTGACGTCAAATCAGGAATAAACCCATACCTCTTACTAGGTCGGTCGTGTGACAGATGATGGCCAGATTATAATTCGGTAACTTTTACAGCCTATGATCCGGAAGGTTTCCAGAAGGCAGGCGCGGATTCAGGGGAGGTGAAATGGGTGAATTTTCACCCCCCCCCCTTTTTTTTTTTTTTTTCCTGACTCCCCTTCTTTCTTTTTTTTTTTTTTTTTCTTATCCCTCAAATATTGAAATAATATTTGATTTCTCTGATTTCTCTGATTGAGGTGGAGAAAATTCACCCCCCATTTCAAAATCCTGGATCCGCGCCTGGAAGGGGGTCCAGAAGGGAAGGGGGGTCCACGTTTTGTGCCGACCTCAGTGATGCTCAATTTTTGAAAAATTGTAACTCTCGTTAGTTTAGTCGTAAAGCCATAATTTGGTCTCTATGGAAAGCTAGAAACCTGTAGCTTTTAGATTTTGTTATTTGCGCTCCCGAAATCCGTTCAGGAAGTTGAATATCGGGTTTTCCGTCAATGAATGAAACTGCGTTATCGTTTTGTCCCTTTTCCTGTCAACACAATATTTGTGTCGCCGAAAACAATTATAACTTACAATAATTTTGGTCTCTATGGAAAGCTAAAGTTTTTAGTTTCTGTTGTTTGAATAATATTCACAGAACATGAAATATTTTGTTTCCGTATACGCCGTTGCTGTTTGCTCTGTTTCGTTTTGTCTGTCAACAGGTTGCCAACGACTTATGCTAATCGAATTCTTGTGACAGCGTGCATTGTCTGATTAGCCAATCGGAATTTTCCGTTGCCTGCGCGACGGGAAATTCTGAACGCGTCGCAAAGAGGAAAGGCTGTAGTCCCTCTTTCTTTCCGCTCGCTTGCGCTGACTTCCGCTCGCCCCAATTTCCACTCGCTCGCTCACAGAATTGACGAACAAAAGAAAGAGGGACTGGTCGCAGTCTACATGTAAACTGAAAACGAACTCCGTTCCGGGATGAAACCGCAAACCGTGTAATCTGGAGTGAGGGGCCCATGCGTATCGTTTTTAAGGTGGCGGACAACGACGTGATCTTTTCGTTCTGCTTTGGACTCTTCTTTTAGCAAATATATTCACATTAGGGAGGCCACAATTTCAACTCAGAGTAAAGAAACTTGACTGTCTTTTCTGTTTAGCCCAAAGAAACAGTCCTATGGTAAAGTTGTTAGCAGTTAAAATTGCAGATATGTCCATCAATAGGCACAATAACACGTCCCGTGAAACTTGCGCCATCTTTGCTTTTGATCTGGTGTAAAAATA
The DNA here is from genome assembly GCA_016490735.1 of Pachyseris speciosa. Taxonomy (NCBI): domain Eukaryota; kingdom Metazoa; phylum Cnidaria; class Anthozoa; order Scleractinia; family Pachyseridae; genus Pachyseris; species Pachyseris speciosa. Next base: position 51,085 of record JAEMWC010001512.1, read on the forward strand.
GCGCTTGCAAGAATGTCTACGGACGATTTTGCCATGTGAATGCATTCTGGAACGAAACTCATTCCGGAATGAAAGCCATTCTAGTATCATGTGAACAGCCCCTGATATTGTCCTTTGGCCATGTAATGAAAATCTATCGACACTGCTGGATAGAACACCTTAACATGAGTTCACACTGCTGGATATAGCACCTTGAAATGAGTCCACACTGCTGGATAGAACACCTTGAAATGAGTCCACACTGCTGAAAAGAGCACCTTAAAATGAGTTAAGTTTAGGAGTCGTATCTTTTAAAACCGCAAAGTTATAGCTTCCCAAAGTCGGACACTTTTACAAATGCTTTTATGCTGGGGTCACGTTTGTGTTCCCCAGATCCAATGAACGTTTGTAAAACATTCCGGCTTTGTCGAACCATATTTTGCAAGATGTGACTCTGAAGTATTGATTTTCTGAAAACAAGTGTCATACTGCTTGAAACAGGAAATTTATTCCTCAATTTAAGACACAACAACAAGTTACAATTTTCTTAAAACAAGAAAAACGACAGCTTAAACTAAGTCTAGCATCTACTAACAACTAGAAATTTACTCCTCCTTTCTGAGGGTCTTAAAACAAGGAAACTCCCCCGAAAACAAGGGAAATTATGTATTTGTTTTAAGTTCACTGATTTAATTAAGGCAAGTATTGAAATAATACCTCAACATTACCAGCACTGGTTGAAATACAGTAGGGTAAAGTGTAATTCACTCAGTATATTAAGGCGCTGGTAAAGAATGTAAAAGTAACCACTTGTCCATGACGTGTAAAACATGGAAAACACATAAATTCCTGATTAAAATTTCTATGTTAAGCTACAACATACCAAATTATGTGAACTTTGACAACCAAACTCTTCATACAACAATGGCGACATTAAACAGTGATGACAGAATTTAATTTTTTAGTTTCTGCCAGTTGGATGTTATTGTTTTCACCTTTCAGTTTCAGCCTAATTTCTTAAAAAATCTGTGTCTCTAAATAGCCTCCATACACTCTTCTACAAACACATTCTGGCAATGTCTGCAAATTCCACATTTTCACTATTTCAACTGAAGGACATGAAAATGTGAACTTTAAATCATAAACCTAGTTGGTACATGCTTGAAGCACACGTACAGTTCATACAAGTCAATTAGCATTGCCTGCTTCATGGAGTCTTTTTAGAAGTCCATTTTCCAGCTGCTTCAATTGGCATAGCTCTTTCTCTTTGGACAAATATCCAGTACACGCTCTTCTAAATTCTTGAACAGATATTTCCAACACTCTCCATATTCCAAATTGAAAGCATAGACTGGAAGCAGAGACACCAATGATGTGCAAAGATATTTATCTCATCACCGACTGGTAGGTACTCGCACAACAAATGCTCGAGGGACTCTTCAATCTTACAGAAGGTAAATAATGGCGAATCTACAATCTTAAATTTGTAAAGTTTATTATTTGTGAAAACAATACGATTAAGCAATTTGTATTGAAAAACTCTTAATTTTGTGTCCAAAGTAACGTTGAAGGATAAAGAGTAGATTTTCTTCCAGTCAATAGAGAGGTGTCAAAACAGTTGCTATGTTTTCCACTTTGCCGGTTTCTTCGATTAAATTTGTAGCCTTGAGCATCCTTCACTAAAAACACCATTTTCACCAACGGTTAGGAAAAAACTGATGCGGGTTATCTGACAGAGGAAATTACAGAAGAATATGTTCGAATTTTTCTGCGACGGTGTGATAGCAATAAGAGCTGCCTCCATATACGAAGCAAGATTGCGGCCTGAATAAATGTTAAAAATTCAAGTTTTCTCAGTTTCAGTGGAAACGGTTTTCCACAATTTCTATTCACACCAGCCACGATATAAATGTTCACCTTTTTATGGGAAACCGCGTACTTGAAAATATGAAAAATAGCGATGATGCCCACTATTAGATTGTTGTTATTCCAGTGTAGCATTGCTGCAACCGTAATTATTTTAAATCCCGATTGTAATATTTCTCCATTTTTACCAATAGCGGACCAGCCTGTGTTTACAACTCAGCCACAGAACCAGACAGTAATAGAAGGAACTACCGTCGATTTCTCCTGTAACGCCACTGGAAATCCAGAACCGACTTTTTCATGGACCAAAGATGGAACAACTGTTAATACAAATGCCAATCCCAGGATCACTTTATCATCACAAAACAAGGAGTTGACTATAAAGAATGCGAGTAGAACAGACAGCGGACAATACCGATGCATTGCAAACAATGTTAATGGCACGGTTACATCCAATGCTGCTACACTTGATGTGCAGTGTAAGTACAATGTTATACCCTTTTCCTTTTTGGTATTGTTGTTTTTGTCACAGCTGTTTTAGGTCTTCTTCTTCTTCTTCTTCTTCTTCTTCTTCTTCTTCTTCTGTTTTTCCTTGTTCTTCTTCCTTCATCTCAGTTTCAGTTTATTTTTTGCCAATTTTGTCGTACACATCGTTACAAAATAAATAAATATTAGTTTTGATGAATTCATTAACGTCCTTTCTTTTTGGAGAATGTAAGTTACATTCTCCACAAATCTATCGATCAAAACGTGAGAAAGGCGGTTAATGAATTCATCAAAACCCATGAAAAGAAACTGGAAAAACCCAACGAAAAAATATATATTAAAATACAAAAGACAATTGAATAACAAAAGAAAGAGTAGTTATTTATGTTATAGACTTTTGTATGTTCTATGTATTATTATCTATTATTTTCATGTATTGTTATCATATATATTTCATATGTATTATGATTGTAAAATGTTATTGGCTTCTTAGTAGAAATAACGCTATATAAATAAAGATTATTATTATCATCATCATCATCATCATCATTATTATTATTATTATTATTATTATTATTATTATTATTATTATTATTATTATTATTGTAAATGGCTTGAACCCAGAAGTCATATCATATCTAAGTGAGGTACGATCGTCCGGGAGAGTGTAGTCCTGAGAAGGACTGTTTCAGGAGCACCCAACGACAAGTTTCGGTAGATATCTGTTCGGTGGAGGGTAATTCGCCTTGGGTTTTCGGTGACGATTAAAGAGTGCACTCGGATTTTCGTAGCTAAAGCGTGGCCTAAAAGATTCGCAATTGGGAAGTCATAGCCCCTAAGGTTTTCGGAAACGTCGTAATTGCTGTTTTTGGCAGTCAAAAACGTCAGCTAGCATTTTCAGAAAGAAAATAGTTCCCTAGAAAATTCGTGGAAAGTTCATTTCAGCTTACATTTTCTCAAGGGAAGATTTTGTTCCTTAACATTTTCGAGCAATTAAAATTTCAGCTAGGGAATCCGAAAAGATGAACTTCTTCTAGCTTATGAAAACATCACTTTAAACAGACTTCAAACACCGTAAGGTGCTTAAAAATGCATTTCTACAGCTTTTGGTTGATTTGGCTCGTTGGGTACCCCTGCTGTTTGTGGTGACATTGACTGACGTTTCGACAACCTGAGCGGAAGTCATCAGAGTCAAGTGATTGGAGTAACGTCAGGAGATGGTATAAGCACTCTGGTCGTTGATGTGATTGGTCAACGAAGTCGTGATGTTATTGGTTGTCTGTCAGTTAAGCCGTGATGTTATTGACTGACGTTAGTCCAATCACTTGACTCTGATGATGACTTCCGCTCAGGTTGTCGAAACGTCAGTCAATGTCACCACAAACAGTCCTTCTCAGGACTACACTCACCCCGGACGATCGTGCTTCACTTAGTTATGATATGACTCCTGGGTTCAAACCATTTACGATTTTACGTTCACTTGCACGACAGAGAGAACGACTTGCTAACGATTACATCAGTCACGCAAGCAACATCAGACGAATACGACAACAGCTCTGGTTCAACCACCGCTGCAAAGATCTTGGCTTTGTTCTGGCTGGACTTCGACTTAAGTCCCCGTTGAACACACAGGAGGCTATCCAGATCGTCAAAGCCAACTGCAGACGACTGATCCGAGCGCGGATTAACGACTGTCACAGAAGACTGAACCGTTACAACGACAAACTACAGAAACGATTTGACTTGCAAGTAAAACAACTTGTACCGACTAACTTACTTGACGTTGTACGAAACATTGCCGACCGAAGAGCTAAGAAAACAACTGAACAATGCCGCACTAAGACACAACTAAAACTTACTCGACTACAACGTACTAAAGACAAAAAACGACACAAAACAGACGCCAACTGGGTCAGGAATATCACTTCCCGTCCCTTAGACAAGACTGAAACTCAGCTACTCTCTTACGGACTTAAACACTCAGCGACGCCTAAACGTATACCGACCAAGGACATTGTATCTAGTGTTGAGGCGGCTCTGTCTCGTCAAAGAGGACTATCAGAACCGACCAAGGATAACATCAGGAGTAAAATAACTTCTACCATACAATCAGCCTCTCTCACAGACAATAACCTGACTAGAGACGAACGGCAAGCACTTAAACGACTGAAAAACGACAATGGCATTGTTATACTTTCCGCTGACAAAGGACGTGTTTCTGTTGTTATGGACAAGAAAGACTATCAAGACAAAATGGACGCACTTGTCAACGAGAAACAGTCTTACGAACTACTTAAACGAGACCCGACGCCAGCACTTCAACGAAAACTCAACGGCAAACTACTTTCACTTAAGAAAGCTGACGTTATTGACATTCGACGCTACAACAGACTGAGGTGCCACGTGCCTCAACCACCGAAACTTTACGGACTGCCCAAACTACACAAACCTAACATACCTATGCGACCCTTAACCGCAGTCAAACGTAAAAAAAAATAAGAAAAGTCCTTTAAAGATAAGGTTTTTACGTTGCGAGCTCAAAGATGATGAGTCTTTCATCAGTCTGTGAGTTTACTGAATCATTTCATAAATTACTAAGAAAAATTTAAGGTTTTTTAAAGCGAAGAATGTGGAGACTGTTCGGCGCGGTATGTTTTTGTTTTCATTTTCAATGCGTGACTTCAGGAAAACCGATTCACCTTATTGTTCCTAAAACTGTTTTAGTAATTCATAAAATGATTTAGTAAACTCACAGACTGAAGAAAAACTTATCATCTTTGAGCTCTCAACGTAAAAACCTTATCCTTAAAGGACTTTTCTTACTTATTTACGTTTGACCGCGGTTAAATGCGACCCATAGTCTTGTTCTGTGTACTGAAACCGCTGACTGACGAGTCACGACACAAACCACAGTCGACTGAAAACTTTATTAGAGACCTTAAGCAACTCACGAAGACAGCCCAGTGGACGCCGGCCGTGAGCGTGAGAGACTAGGTCGAGGTCCACGTCTTTTGGCAGGAAACACAACACTAAGCAAACGCGAAGACGACGGGTGTTTTATTTCATTAGAGTACTAAAGTGATGACGTCATAAAAACTAAATTTGTGAAATTATGGGATTTGTATAGGTAATCACATGATTTCGAGTGCAATTTGGAATAAATAAGCACGAGTAAATTTTTTCAAAGACTCACAAAATTACGGGCGAGTGCAATTTGTGGTCTTTGAAAAAATTTACAAGTGCTTATTTATTCCAAATTGCACGAGAAAAATCATGTGATTACTTATTAATAATATACATGAAAAAATTGCGAGATAGCTTCTTAACGTTGCACAAGCAACGCAACGAAGCTAAGGTGAACCAAAACAACAGTTTTCTCGATGTTTTTAAAGCGTTTTTAGCAGTAAAAACTGGCTAAACAATTACAGGCTATAGCTATAAGGCTACTTTGTTTGCTAAGTGTCTATCAAGCGCTGTAATCATTACCTTCAGGCTTTCTAGTTCGTTATCTTCGCCTTGTTTGTCCTTGTTTGTTTATTAATCTCGGCGTCACTCCATCAACGGACTCGTAATTCCAATTACGTCGGTAATTCCCTTCTCTGGACACCACTGTTTCCAAACAGACAGCTAAAATACAGTGCTTTTCGCAGCCGTTTCTCCTTTTTAGAGCTGTTTTGCAGCTTCTCTGCTGTTATTGCGGTCACGAAGAAAGAAAACCTGCTCAAAAAGCCAGCCATTGTTTTGGCTCGCAGAGTCGCCGGCAGCTCTTCAGACTTTGCGCCATTCAGAGGCCGCGTTTGATTGGCTCAATCGCAGCGCCTTTGTTTATCAACCAATCAGAATCCTCAGTTTTTTACCTTGTTTTGCACTATTTCCTTTTTTCTGCACTGAATTACCTTTTTTCTGCACCGGTGTTTCCTAAAAACTGCATTTCTCTTAGCCAATCAGAATCGAGAAATTTTTTCATGTATATTATTAGTTCTGATAGTCAGAAAGAACACGATAAAAAAGACCTATTTGCCAAAAATCAGCATTTTCTTACAGTTTGAGAGCGAGATATTAGCACCGTTATGCTCTGCTGACTCCATACAAATCCTTCTAAATTTTACTCAGTTCCTAACGTTATGAACCGAGTCAAATTTAGAAGGATTTGTATGGGGTCAGCAGAGCATAACGATGCTAATATCCCAATTTGCCTTTAAATGCTGATTTTTGGCAAGTTAGCATCTTTCATCTTGCTCTTTCTGAAAATCTCAACAAATCCCATAATTTCAAAAATTCTAATATTTGTGACGTCACACTTTAGCACTCTATAAGTTAATTATGGCATCCCTTAGAGCTACTCGACAAGCTTTATTGTTTGCATACTGTAAGGAATGGTTGGATGATGTGGTATTTCTTGCTGCGAATGAGGTCAACACTTCTATAAACCGCGACTTTCTCTACGGCCAGTTTGATCTCGACGCTATCGTAGCTGAGTTCGTTTTGAGAAGCGACGCATTCTGCCACTAGAAAAAGTGCTACAGATCCCGTCTCCAATGAAATGTTTCCACTGGAACGGAAGCACTCTGTGTGTTCCTGAAAAATAAAATAATTATTTACTTTTTTCATCATGTGTGCAATAATTCACGCAAGCAAGCTTAAAAAAAAGCAAATAATCAGACCGTTAAACTTAAAGAAATTGTAAGGAATACTCGACGGCTTAAACAGTTGGCGGATTGTCGTTTGTCAAAATCTGCTATAAAACATCATCGCCGACAGTAAACATTTCTCGGAAATGTTTTGGCGCTTCCGAGAAGCCGCCTTGCCACAAATACAGCTTTAATTGTATTTTTGTACTGAAATATAATTTTTACTTGAAAGAATAAAAAAGTACTTTCATAGTCACATTTCCTCTGAGCCTATATGAATATAAAACTCCAAGGGTAGCGCGTACTGACGTAATTTTCGAGATGTTTGTTTACAACTCGAAGAAGCCATCTCCGATTCTAAAGACGAGAAATTTCTCGAGTGAATAAAAACCTCCAAACTCGTCAAATAGCACCAGAAAATATATCTCCGATCTCAGAAAGCCCAAAACAACTTCGTCATGTGATTTGCTTTCTTAAAATGTGAAGGAAAAAAGAAAACAATGATACGAATACTCACCTCCAGAAGACGACCTCAAAACCATATGTCGCCAGACGTCGACAGCTGAACGACGACTCAACTTTTGTGACAGACATGCTGTGATGATTTGTTTTTGTTTTTTTGAGCTTTTTGTTTCAGTTTTTCGGGTTTTAGTATTTCGTATGGTCCTAGTGTTAATTATCTAGTGTTTGTTCAACATTGTAGTGTAGTTCGTTATTAGAGCTGTATTGTAACTTAGTCCCTCATTTTAAAAAGCTTGTAAGTTTATTGTTCTTTCAGTGTTAATTTAGTATAGTGCTGCAAATGTAGGAATGTTGTAAGATACCGTGTTTTTGAATAAGTATGCATGTAAAGTGTTAATTGTTAAACATTTAGTATTCATATATAAATGTAAGTTTCAAAACGTGAAAAAAAGTTGAAGGTTCGGTCCGGTGCGTATAACACACGAAGGAAAAGGTTCTGGTTTGTGAAGAAGAAGTTTAGGAAGGAGATTGAGAAGAGTGCTTATTCACTGCTAAAAGTCGTTAGCAGGGGCGAGGCATCTTTCACGGCTAAATTCTCTTGTCGGGTGCCGCCTAAGCGAGAAAGGTGCAGAGGAGAGTCGTAGAAACTCAGCTACAAACCGTTCTGTCCACACGGCGTGCGATTGAGCTGTGGTGTGTCCTTGGCGTCCGTGGAAAGAAACGAAGACAGCACTGTTAAAGCAGTATGTAGTTAGGAGCGAAAGTGGAGTTTCAAGAAAAAGGAGTTTGAGAAGCAGAAGTAAGAAGAGGTCATTTGGCAAAGTTGCGGTTCGTTTGTTGTGTTTGGTTGGCGGTGCGGTTACGCGTCAGGAAGGTGTGGTCAGTTGGAAAAGGACAGAAAAGAACAGGACTGAGTGTAACATTATATAGTGTAAATATTATGGTAAATACTTAGATTTAATTGTAGGTTTAGTACGTAATTTTACTTTAAAATATTCTTGTAATTTATTACTATTATCTTTAGAGGTTACGTTGTCTTAGTAGTAATTTTTTTTTTGCCGTGTTTACACTTATTTTTTTCTGTTCAATTAAATATAAGTTGTTTTAATTCATGCTGGTGTGTTGTGTGATAGTGGGAAGGAGTTTGTATGTCACGTTTTGTTTTTTTCCTCCTGTTGTGGTGTGTCTTAAGGGAAACCGCTGGACTCACGTCACACATGCGTTGTAGCTACAAATATTGCATTTTTACTTCCGGCCGTCGAATTTCGCGTCGTCGTCGTGAGTTGCTTAAGGTCTCTATTGACGCGATTAAGACAGCACAAGTACCTGACAACTACAAACTAGTGTCTTTTGATGTGAACATCACTGTTCACCAGTATTCCACTCCAACTGGCTCTGGACTGCACTGAAACCGCCATCAAGAACTCACGTTACAACTGCCACTACCAACAGACGACTTAATGGACTTACTGAACCTTTGCCTTACGTCTAC